>JAJLZJ010000018.1:0-244263 GCA_030572155.1 Suhomyces taliae | reverse complement strand
ACCGTCGCACTGAATTTTGCAACCGTATAAACCTAACGAAGTGCACTAAGAGTCACGAGGCCGTACACCGTGACTCATTCTGACCACTTTAGAGTCCAGTAACACATTGTTATTGGTCCATTTAATGATGGTATACTTTTATTGGGGTATCGTTTGTCAATCCAACCCCAGTTTTTACGGCTAAAAAATATTTTGTCATTTTACTAGGAGTACTACTCAGCGAGATACAAGATGAACATACAACAGGCACTTCCATAGCAATGGAAATATAAGGAATTGATAACCTAATCTGGGGTATTGCTTGTATATCCACTTATTGAATTCTTTACAGCAAGATCATAGAAACTTAAAGGTTAATGGTTTGTGTATCACTTCATTTACTATAATGTAATCGGAGCACTACAATATCCAAATTAATTTGAGTAAGGTGAAATACTAAAAGTTTAATTTAAATTGTGTTTACTGTTAGTCAGATCAATCGATCGCCCCGTCTATCACCCCCAAGATCGAAGGTTCAGAATATATTTTAAATGTGACTCATGTATCTGATTTGCGACAGGCAGTATGGATTCATTCAGAAGAATATGCATTGAACCCCCAATATTTTTGAAAGTCAAATATAAAAGAAGAGTCTTACGAGAACTAGAGAAACTTAGTGATGTCTTACAAGTAGAATAAGGAAACATTGTAGATACGTAAATAGGTAAGAAATTGCAGGAAAACCGAGGATGAAAGACCTTGAAGACAAAAGAACCAGCAGGAAGACTTTTGGGAAATTGCAAAATCATATTGAAATAATCAGTTCAGGGCTGAATTAGAGATGCGAGGAGACCAATATCGTGGTTTATAATTGTGAGCAAGGGCACAGTTAAAGGTGAATCTCTTATTAGATCAAGATACAAGAGAATGGAGAAGATGTATAGAGTATTACGAGTAGTTACCTGATCCGAGGTACACTTAGGAACTGGTAATTTCATGCAGATTATACTCCATTTCTTGTCCATCCTTTCGTCTCTGGGTGCAAAATAAAATTAGTATCTGTCTAACTGGTGTGGCTAGAGACAAAACACTATGAAAAACTTGTTCTTCTTGATAGACAGGTCAAATTCTGACATACTTCTGATATAGACGAGAAACGAAGAGACTAAAATAGATGCCATAGGAGACAATAGGGCCAAAAAGAGCCCAAAAGAGTAAGAAAGTAGGGAGAACATGGAGGTAAAGTCATTTTCGCCTATAATGACTATTTGGGTATAGATAGTCCTGGTGACCTTCTCTTATCCTTCCATGACCACAAGGGCTCGCAACTAGTAAAATCTCCAACGGTTGACGTCACGCAAGGACTCAGTAACAAGGAGGGTTGTTGGAGTGTTGGAATAGGCTATTATTAGGTGGTTCTCAATAAATGGTCTTTCTGCAATGTTCTCTATACCTATACTGTTTGGAGTCTTAATGGTGGTGGTTATAGTGACAGTAGTGGTAGTGGTACTGGTTCTGTAGCTCGTGGTAGCCTCACAGTGACTCACCGCGAAGGCTCCCTAATTTATTGCAATTTGCGAGTTACCTAGCAGGGACCGTAACGAGACTAGTCCCCGTAGTCAATACCCACACAAAACATTCTGGGTTGGCACCACCACAAACACGTCCCCCCAAAAAAACCAAAAAGCCGTATTGTAGATGACCCCGCTGTGGGTTACCCCAATCGATCACCCTGAACCATCGTATTTCTGTCCGTGTATGTGCCCACTAGGTTGTTGTCTGGTGGTGATGATGGTAGTGGGAGAGTCCGATATCCCCAGATAACCCACTATCGCCACGTGACCGCCCCCCTTCATAAAATGATCATCTCTTATCACAAACTCACTATTTACATCATCAGTACTAGCGGCCCATTCTTTGCAATTCCAGCTATTGATTAGTTCTGTTTTCAATTGAGTATTGCTAGCAGTTTACTTGGAAGAGTTCCATGTTATTTCTTATTTTAAAGTGAGTAAAACCGCCAACATTTTTTTTGGCTGCCACTTTTTTATTTGTGGATCAGGAGTGTGAATCATCACCAATGTGGGAGGGATTTAGAGGGTTTTTATATTGCAACACGTTTGGTTGAGAGAACCTGTGAATACGTGTCATCTTTGGTGGTTGATTGTGGTTCCCACTTCTTTGATATAGAACATTTTTATTAACTAACATTTAGCAACGTTGTTTCTACGGTATACCCCGTAATTGCCTCTTATAAAGCATTGGAGGACTATGGTAAGGCTGCCAATGAAATTGCTTCCAGCCAATTCAAAATTGGTGGAGTTACCGTCCCTTTGAACCTTGTGTTTAAGCAGGCGGCTAACGAGCCAGCTGTTGATGACCAAGCTCTCCAAACCCACTTGATCACCATTCAAAAATGGTTTATTTATTGGGTTGTTCTGGCCACCATCCAATTGGCGGAAGAATTACTTTTCTTACGAGTTATGATTCCTTTCTACTCTTTCTTAAGATTAGGATTCTCCATATGGCTTGTTTCTCCTTTGTTGAGCTTACCAGAAGAGAGAGTAGACAATACTGCAGACTGGAACAAGTTCAGTCAAAGCGGCTGCGGTTTGGTCTATTTCTCGTATATCAAGCCATGGATAGACACTAAGCTCGTTAATTTCGACTACTATCCACAAAAGATCATGTCTGAACTAAAGGTTTTGGCTGGAATTGGATCCAAGGTTATGCCAGAACCAGTCAAAGCCAAGGAAGAAGCTCCCGAACCAGAACAACCTACTGCCCCAGCTGATCCTAGTATTTTGGATAATTCTTACGTTATGGTCAAGGATTTTACTAGTAAGTTTGGGTATGGTGAAAAGGAAGCAGATGAAACTAATACCACCGATAGTTTAACCCAAAGAAAGAAAGGGTGGTTATGGTGAATAAAAGAGTGAACCAATTAAAATCGGTTTCCCACCAGACTAAAAAACATGACAATGAACATGAATTAACGTTTTTGTTTGTGAATAAAGACACAATATCCACTGAAATAAAGAGAGCATGAGTTTCTGAAACCATTACTTCATTTGAACATGCGTTATTGATATTCCTAAGTATAAACTATGAAAGGAATATCCACAAAAAAATAGCCAGTTCTTTGCAGCAATTCAGGTCCATAACATGCTCCACACATTCGGTTTTACTTTTACTTTTATTATTTTTATTATTATTTGGACTGTTACGGTAATTTATGATTACTTCGAAGGTCTGCTCTGGAAGCAGATACAATTATGGCTATATGGTATATGGGGATTGTTTTTTTAGAGTGTTGAACACACATGATGTAGTACTTATGCAATACAATATTATATACATGATAACGAACAGATCGGGGAAACCCAAACTAAAAGAGGATTTGGATCCCTCTCCGTTGGAGGTAATCACAACCAGATGATGACTAGACGAACGAAAGGTGTTTTATTAATATTATGCCAGCCATTTTCGTCTGTTCTAATCTGGTGATAAACTAAAAACCGACAAAAACAAGGGATAAGTCTAAAGTGTAAGTCTTAGTTCTATTTTTGTATGATGTAATGGGTTTTAGACTTATATTTACAAGCCCAAGAACTTACCCACCAAGTCCTTATCAGCCTTGTCTTCGACCTTCTTGAGGTGAGACTTGACCTTTTCTTCACCACCCTTTCTCATCTTATGAGTGACAAAAGTATCAGGTAAAACAGGTCTGGCATACATTCCATCAAATCCTTCAATTGGTTTCAATAAATCAGAACCCTTACTGTTTTTCAGTTCAATAACCTTAACTTCATTTCTGTAATCAAGTTCAGATTGTTCCACAATATCCTTTGGAACTTCAGGCCAAATAAATGGTTCAGCCATATCAACAGTCATTTTCTTATACTGAGGTAATCTATAACGAGCGTAAGCAAACGCATCTCTTTGGAATCTACCATGAAGTAATTGAACAGTCACATTCAATGCTCTTAATCCATAAACATTCCATAAATAATCTCTCAAATCCATTTTGTTCATACTTTTTGGTACTAAAAATTTGGCTTGATATGGTGTATGTTTAGCATTTGGTCTAAGTAAACAGATTCTACCTGCTGGGAAATATATCTTCTTACCACCAACTCTGAAATGTGGTTGACCAGTCATAACTTCATCTTGATACTTTTCATAGTTTCTTCTGGCAATAGCATCACTGTTGGATCTATATTTTATGGGCACTGGTTTACCAGCTTCAACATATCTCTTTTTAATTTCAGTATTTGGGAATAAAGTATCGGTAACTGATTGGGAGATCAAAGGTTCTCTTTCCTTTCTGAACCCGGTTCTTGGCTTGTTCAAAATGACGTCAGACACATTGACCTTTGGGTAGCTCTTTGGCGAGTGCTTGTGGTGGAGCGCTCTCTTGAAGAAGGTTAAGAGGGACATGCTTGGAGGGTTGGAAAGTTGGATGGTGGTGGATTTTGATGTAGAAAAATTCTCAATACGTCACGTGATAATTTTCACCAGAGACACGCGACATTGTCGTCCAAATAACCCCAACTACTCTCCTACACCACCATAATTGCACTATAACTGTAAGAATACATAGACTACCTGAGAGTTGGAAAGTTCGAGATATTTCGGTTTAGTCTTATTATATAAAAACTATCTATTTAAAGCCTTTTGTGCTTAGACGGCTTGCGTATTTCGGTTATAATTATATAAAATGGATAAAAAATTGTATCAATAAGTCTAAATCTCTCTGTTAAAAAGAAAAAAAAATAATTTCTGGTAGAACAACCAACCAAATTTACTTCTCCAAGAGAAATCCTGTAGACTCTATATTCCTTGTTCTTTATTTCTGTTCGTATCTCTTATATCAGACAGCGCACTATATGCAGGTCACGAATATCAGTAGTTTTAGGGTCAACAAAAGCACATAAATTAAATACAGTCAATAAAGCAAGTATTTCAATTGAAAGAGAAAAATTAAGAGTTACAAAAAATTTGAAAAAATTGTCCATTTACTTGGTTTTAGAATTTTAAATGAATTTTTAAATTTCTCTCGTATATTTCATGCTACAACTTAAAATCAGGAAAAACCTAGTACGATTCAATCCGGAATAGAGAATTGGAGCTGTTACAAACTAAAGAGATGCTTATTTACGTAATTTGGCCCAATTAGGATGCTAATGTGATTTTATTTACTTCTGTAAATGGTTGCGAAATTGGAAATACCAGCACTATAGAACAGCCATTTCAGTTCAGTGTGATAATTTAGTGAAAGCTAGCAACCACCAGGAAATCCTTCAAATATTACCTAGTATACTCCATATTAACCCATATTAACCCATATTATACCCATATTATACCCATATTATACCCATATTGTACTCATGGTATTCTCTTTTTTGTCTACTTTGAAATTACAATTTATTACGCTTATGTCACTTAAGGTGACCTTTTGACGATCAGACGATAATTTGGCAACAAGTAACAAAAATACTTTACAACACTCACCCCGATTCCGACCACAACAGAACTAACCACCCACTTCACCTTCTCTGCTCATACATGACCTTGACTAGACCCCAGTGACCCACTAGTTCTAACTATTTCCACCTCACGTGACCGGATCCGTCGCCGCAGTCGTGCCGCCACCACTAAATTTTTCGCTCACTAATATCAACACCTCCACCAAAAACACGCTCTCTAGTGGCAACTACTCCAATATAATCAGTCTGTTTTGGGAAGCCATCATGTCGCAAGAACAGAATGATCCATACTTCTACGATGATGACTCCAGCAGCATCACTCCGGAAGATTGTTGGACCGTTATATCGTCATTTTTCCAAGAAAAAGGATTGGTTTCTCAACAATTAGATTCGTTTGATGAATTTATTGAAAGTACTATTCAAGAGTTGGTATGGGAAGATTCTCATTTGATTTTGGATCAACCAGCTCAACATACATCCGAACATGATCATGAAAATCGTAGATATGAAATTACTTTTGGTAAGATTTATATTTCCAAGCCAACCCAAACTGAAGGTGATGGTACAACTCATCCAATGTTCCCACAAGAAGCAAGATTAAGAAATTTGACTTATTCTTCTCCATTATATGTTGATATGGCCAAAAAAGTGTTTAAATCTGATGATAATGCCAGAAAGGGTGATAATGAACTTGACTGGATAGAAGAAAAATATTCTGATGAAGAACCAATTACCAAAGTTTATTTAGGTAAAGTTCCAATTATGTTAAGATCTAAGTTCTGTATGTTAAGAGATTTAAGTGAACATGAATTTTATGAACTTAAAGAATGTCCTTATGATATGGGTGGTTATTTCGTGATTAATGGTTCTGAAAAAGTTTTAATTGCTCAAGAAAGAAGTGCCGCCAATATTGTTCAAGTTTTCAAAAAAGCTGCTCCTTCTCCAATTTCTCATATTGCTGAAATTAGATCCGCTTTAGAAAAGGGTTCAAGATTAATTTCTTCTATGCAAATTAAATTATATGGTAGAGATGAAAAAGGTGCTAGTGGAAGAACCATTAAAGCTACCTTACCTTATATTAAAGAAGATATTCCAATTGTAATTGTTTTCAGAGCCTTGGGTATTGTGCCCGATGGTGATATTTTAGAACATATTTGTTATGATTCTAATGATTGGCAAATGTTGGAAATGTTGAAAACCAGTGTTGAAGAAGGTTTCGTGATTCAAGAACGTGAAATTGCCCTTGATTTCATCGGTAGAAGAGGTGTTTTGGGTATTAGAAGAGAAAAACGTATTCAATATGCTAAGGATATTTTACAAAAAGAATTATTACCAAATATTACTCAAGAAGAAGGTTTCGAAACCAGAAAGGCCTATTTCTTGGGTTATATGGTTAATAGATTATTATTGGCTGCATTAGAAAGAAAAGAACCTGATGATAGAGATCATTTTGGTAAGAAGAGATTGGATTTATCTGGTCCTTTATTAGCCAATTTATTCCGTATTTTATTCAGAAAATTAACCAAAGATATTTACAATTATATGCAAAGATGTGTTGAAAATGATAAAGAATTCAATTTAACTTTGGCTGTGAAATCTCAAACCATTACTGATGGTTTACGTTATTCTTTGGCTACTGGTAACTGGGGTGAACAAAAGAAGGCTATGAGTTCTCGTGCTGGTGTCTCCCAAGTTTTGAACCGTTATACTTATTCTTCTACCTTATCCCATTTAAGAAGAACCAATACTCCTATTGGCAGAGATGGTAAGATTGCCAAGCCTAGACAATTGCATAATACTCATTGGGGTTTGGTTTGTCCTGCTGAAACTCCTGAAGGTCAAGCGTGTGGTTTGGTCAAGAATTTATCTTTAATGTCATGTATTTCTGTTGGTACTCCATCTGAACCAATTCTTTATTTCTTAGAAGAATGGGGTATGGAACCATTGGAAGATTATGTTCCATCTAACTCTCCAGATTCCACAAGAGTTTTCGTTAATGGTGTTTGGGTTGGTACTCATAGAGAACCATTTAACTTGGTTGACACCATGAGAAACTTAAGAAGAAGAGGTGATATTTCTCCAGAAGTCTCTATTATCAGAGATATCAGAGAAAAGGAATTCAAGATTTTCACTGATGGTGGTAGAGTTTACCGTCCATTATTTATTGTTGATGATGATGCCGAATCTCCAACTCGTGGTGAATTGAAATTACAAAAAGAACACATTAATAAATTATTAAGTTCTGAATATGATGAATATGATGAAGATGGTAACGGTGGCTATGGATGGAATGGTTTATTAAACGATGGTGTTGTCGAATATGTTGATGCCGAAGAAGAAGAAACTATCATGATTGCCATGACTCCAGAAGATTTAGAAGCTTCTAAGACTGACTTAAGTGAAACTCAACAAAAGACTTTACAAATGGAAGAACAAGAAGTTGATCCTGCTAAGAGAATTAAACCAACTTTCAGTTCATCTACTCATACATTTACCCATTGTGAAATCCATCCTTCTATGATTTTAGGTGTTGCTGCATCTATTATTCCATTCCCAGATCACAATCAATCTCCTCGTAATACCTATCAATCTGCGATGGGTAAGCAAGCTATGGGTGTCTTCTTAACCAATTATGCAGTTAGAATGGATACTATGGCTAATATTTTATATTATCCTCAAAAACCATTGGCTACTACCAGATCTATGGAACATTTGAAATTTAGAGAATTACCAGCCGGTCAAAATGCGGTTGTTGCTATTGCTTGTTACTCTGGTTATAATCAAGAAGATTCTATGATTATGAATCAATCTTCTATTGATAGAGGTTTATTCAGATCTTTATTCTTTAGATCTTATATGGATTTGGAAAAAAGACAAGGTATGAAGGCCTTAGAAACTTTCGAAAAGCCTTCTAGATCTGATACTTTAAGACTTAAACATGGTACTTATGAAAAGTTGGATGATGATGGTTTAATTGCTCCTGGGGTTAGAGTCAGTGGTGAAGATATTATCATTGGTAAAACTACTCCAATTCCTCCAGATACTGAAGAATTAGGTCAAAGAACTCAATACCATACCAAGAGAGATGCTTCTACTCCATTAAGAAGTACCGAATCTGGTATTGTTGATCAAGTCTTATTGACTACTAATGGTGATGGTGCTAAATTCGTTAAGGTTAGAATGAGAACTACCAAGGTTCCACAAATTGGTGATAAATTCGCTTCTAGACACGGTCAAAAGGGTACTATTGGTGTGACTTATAGACATGAAGATATGCCATTCTCAGCTCAAGGTATCGTTCCAGATTTGATTATTAACCCCCATGCTATTCCATCTCGTATGACAGTCGCGCATTTAATTGAATGTTTGTTATCTAAGGTTTCTTCTTTATCTGGTTTAGAAGGTGATGCTTCTCCATTTACTGATGTCACTGCTGAAGCTGTTTCTAAGCTTTTAAGAGAACATGGTTATCAATCCAGAGGTTTCGAAGTCATGTATAATGGTCATACTGGTAAGAAGTTAATGGCCCAAGTTTTCTTTGGTCCAACTTATTATCAAAGATTAAGACACATGGTGGATGATAAGATTCACGCCAGAGCAAGAGGTCCAGTTCAAGTTTTGACTAGACAACCAGTTGAAGGTAGATCTAGAGATGGTGGTTTACGTTTCGGTGAGATGGAAAGAGATTGTATGATTGCCCATGGTGCAGCAGGTTTCTTAAAGGAAAGATTAATGGAAGCCTCTGATGCATTTAGAGTTCATGTTTGTGGTATGTGTGGTTTAATGAGTGTTATCGCCAACTTGAAGAAGAATCAATTCGAGTGTAGGTCTTGTAAGAATAAGACCAATATTTATCAAATTCATATTCCTTATGCTGCTAAGTTATTATTCCAAGAATTGATGGCCATGAATATTACTCCAAGATTGTATACTGAGAGATCAGGTATTTCAATGAGAGCTTAATCAATAAATCAATAAATCATCAAATCATCAAATCATCAAATCAACCATGATTTAGATTAGACGATTGAAATTTCTTTGTTGCTGTTGGAGCTTCAAAGTCAACAAACAAAAACAAAAAAATAATCTTAGTGATGCTGTATTACAGCATGCCAGACGAGCCAACAAAGTTGGTGAGTGTATAATAGAACCCTGGGGGTCGTCTGTATTTTATAGTATAGCAAAAATAATAAATTATCGATATAATGAAAGAGAGTAGAAGAGCAAACGAAAGAAGTGAGATTATAAGTTTGTGAATTGGTCAATTATCAGCTAAAGATTAATGCAGTAAGTTATCATTTAGATGAAATAAAAATCCCAAAGTCCATTAAGCTACTTATAATAATGATAGTAGGGATTAAATCTAGCACATATAATTACAAAGATATTAATTACTATGATATTATTAAGGATAATTCAAGGTCTTCTTTGCTAAATTCATTTATACTTTCTTAATGGATAATATTATAATAGGTTTTCATTAGTTGTTGTGGATCTTTTGTTCTTGTTTAAAATGGATATGATGGTTTGTTCTAATTTTCATGACAAAGGTAATTAAAGACAGAAGTGACAGATAAAATAAGAAGTGAAGCTCGTGGGGTCAAAAGCGAAGTGAATTGTGGGCCAGTTTCATGGCACTAATCACAATTGGTTTAAAAATTGGGGAATGGACTCTATTTATAGTTTTATTTGTGGATTGCAAAAAGGTACATTCAAGTGTCTTTACAGCAGTCTATAAGAGTGGAAACGGGACAGGAACCTTTCGAACGAAGAGAATTACAGAGCTCTAGGTCATGTTTCAACCATCTTAGTTGATACTTTCTCCTTAGTAAAGATGTACCGTAATTTGTATTTCTTACATTATCTCTTGTGCTCACTTAAAAGCTCCTAACACTAAGGACATTTAAGAAGAGACTACAGAATTTCCGGCCAATGGTTTATCTCTCTATTTCTCCGCCCAATTAACTTCTAACTGTTTTTGAAACTACTTATATTATTTGAACAACCTTTAAAGTATAACCTAAATGCTTGCCTGATCCAGATAAAAATAGAGATGCACAAAGCTAAATATCTAGAAGCTTTAGCAGAGGGTAATAGGGTGATAATTGGTGAAGGTTCCGACGTCGAACGGAGACTGACCCGAGTCCTGGAGATCCAAACTGTATAATACACCAAAGAATTTCCTCGATTATAGCAGATCATTTTTCAATTCTACAACTAGTCAATCTGTTTGATCCACTGATCGATCACACCACCGTTAAAAACGGTAGCTTTCTGTTATTCCTATGTTCGTTTTATTATAGACAACTCCCCAACTGCTTTTTTTTGCTGGCCCAGGGTGCCGTGTGTTTGATACTATGTACATTAATGCTTCAAATACTTCTCACGAAGTTCAGTTAATTGAGCTTCTTGTTTTTCCAATTCAGCAGACTTGGTCTTCATTTCTTGCACTTCGTCAGCAAATGCAATCAAATTCTGCTTGTATGGATGTTCATCCCCGTCGAAAACCTTTAATCTGTCCATTCTGGCCAATCTTAATTTGTTCTTTGGAATCATTCCTCTGACTGCCTTCATTAAGACTTCACTGTAACCTTTGTTGGCAATCATTCTTTCCATTGGAATAAGTTTAAGGGAACCTGGACGGGTACTGTGAGTCCAGTAGTGCTTTTCTTTCATCTTGTTTCCAGTGACTTTCATGTGAGCAGCATTTGTTACCACTACGTAATCACCATGATCGTTATTTGGAGAAAATGTTGGTTTGTGCTTTCCTTGAAGGGTTATGGCGATGCTGGCGGCCACACGACCCAAGGTCCGGGGATCAGACCCTAAGTCAATGTGATGCCATACCCTGGTTAAAGCAGCTGCTGAGTTACCTATTCTTTGGGACATGGTATGGTAAGTGGTGATAATATGGAGGGTTCCAAAATTTTTCATATATCGGGTCGTGCGAGGACAACTGGTCTCGGTGAGCGAGGTAGGTTGGGGGAACTGGAGTGAGTGCTAGAGGTGGGAGAATGGGGAATGGGATTAGAAGGTGGACCTATAGTGGTCACAGTTAGGGCTTAGATGATAGGAGACTCTTTTTACTGGAGTTTTTGACAGTGTTTTGGAGCAACTTGACCTCTGGTAAATATATGGAGTTGTGCGACATTGTCGCATGTCGCACTGTGTCCAACTTCCAAAACATATCATACGCTACAACCAGTGAACATTCACATCACACGCCACTACGGTACCATAACAGCGCCATACAATTGACGCAGACACAGCCAAACACAGCCAAACACATCAGCATAGTTCCTGCAAACTGCACAATCAGGTAACAACCGCGGCTCGGAGTCTTCAGCACAGATACTTTTTTTTTTACCGGAATTTATATCATCCAAAAAGTCGTCAGTTCATCAACCAAAACGGTAACAAGTCGTCACCAGTTCAGTTTATTTATCAACGGCAAGCCAAATCAGCTTTTTTTTTATTCCCCTTAAAAGTCTGATAATTGTATTATATCATTAACAAAAATAAAGACATAAGTTTCTCATACAATAAACCATATTGAAACTACCAAGATGTTTTTCTTAAAAGATTTATCATTGAACCTAACATTACACCCATCATATTTTGGACCTCAAATGGACCAGTACCTTAGAGACAAGCTTTTAAGTGATGTGGAAGGAACGTGTACTGGTCAGTTTGGGTACATAGTGTGTGTTTTAGATTGTATGAATATTGATGTGGGAAGAGGAAGAATCATACCCGGATTAGGAGTGGCGGAATTCGAAGTTAAGTACAGAGCAGTGGTGTGGAAACCTTTTAAAGGTGAAGTAGTAGATGGTGTGGTGACCACTGTTAACAAAATGGGATTTTTTGCTGATGTGGGGCCATTATCAGTATTTGTTAGTACCCATTTGATTCCATCTGACATGAAATTTAATCCATCTGCTAATCCTCCAGCTTATGTGAGTCCTGATGAAAATATAGAAAAGGGTTCAAGAGTCAGATTGAAGATTGTTGGTACCAGAACTGACGTGAATGAAATTTACGCCATTGGTAGTATCAAGGAGGATTATCTTGGACCAAGTCCAATGTAAATAACTAGCGAGCTAGTGTGTAGAATAATAGATAAGAAAACGACAAAATAATACGATAAAGAAACAATCAATAACAAATAGTGAAATGACTCGATAAGACCCACCATGTTACCTATGGCCATGGTGTGGTGATGTAGTTGATTGCGAGATAGGTACCAAACCAAAGGAGCATGCACCATACTCAAAAAACAACTAAAGGAAAAGAGGCTTGAAAGGGACCAAAGTGATCAAACACTAGTAATTCGAAGTGTGCTAATCACCAAACTACAGAGAAGACATTACCGATACTTATCGAGTACCTTTAAAGAAAGACCAAGTGGAGTCAAGTGTGTTTTACAGCCACCAGGTCATTCACCCCCCAATCTTATTAACCATTCTTACTAACATTCTAATAAATACACGAACTATATTATTATCTTATATTACATGCTATTAACAAAGCTCTCCATAACCAGTCGATGTTGTGTAGAGTGTTCGTGGTTACCAAGTGTTGCAAATACCTATTTGTGCACAAGGGTCGCAAATAGAACAATTCAAATGTTGCAAAACATCACAAGAGTCTAGTCTTCATCCAGGAGGATGTTCTCCATTGTCCTTTTACCAGAAGGAGTATCAAGAGTCATACTGTTGATCCTTCCGTTGATTGGACTAACGGTGGTGTTGGCCTCGTGATTATCATCAATCGAACCTTCGTTCAATTCGATTCCCAAAAGACCAGTCACCTTTTGCTTCTTCTGAGCAGGTGGAGATCTGGCTCTAGCTGCTTTCAGAAGATCAAATGCTGAACGGGAGAAACGAAGTGGTGCCTGTTGTTCTTCCATTTGATGAGGTTGGGTAGGAATATGATGGATTGGTCTGTTAGACTCAAAAGATGAAGCAAGACCACCACTACTAATACCACTATCACCACCACCGATGTTATGAGATCCAATGGTGTGAACAACTTCTGAAGATGATCTTCTTGAAGCAGAATGTTCCAGAGGCGCTGGTCTTCCACTAAAAGAATTGCTGGAACTTCTATCAAAACTGTTATTACGACTAGCAGGTCCAATTCTTTCTTCCAATGGCCTATTTTGCATAGGTAATGATCTTCGAAATTGATCATGTTTTTCCTTTCTCTCTTTCTGGGCCTTTCTCTGCCTTTCTTGTGCTTCCAACGAGTCTCTAAAATTGTTTGGATATGTTGTTCTTCGTTCTGAGTTTTCATGAGGGTCCTCATACCTTGGGACATCCGGATTCAGTAATGATCTATTATATTGCAGTGGCCCATTTTCTGAAACAGCTTTTTGTTCACCTTCAAGAAGATAACGAGAAAACCGCTTCAGATTAGTCTTGAGACTCAATGCACCTTTGGGAACTTGTCTGATAAGTTTAACTGATCTTCTCCTATTCAAAGATGTCACTTCTGCTCTGGTTTTACCTTCATCGAAATACTCATTGATTACCAAGTCTTCATATTTTTTCCTTGGACGTCTAGAACTCCAGTTATCAGTGGTTGAACGAGGATATGGTTCTATATCATCGAGTGAAGGTTTACGACCACGACCTGCTGGATGTGGCTCCGATCTTCCCATATCTTCACTACGTCTCCTAACCAACTGGGGACTTTTATGACCTGATTCTCGAGGTTTAACAGTCCTATCATCATAAGATCGACGTCTTTCAGATACATGATCATCAGAGTGACGTCTTACACGCCTTTCCTCTTGGAAATCATGTCTTTGAGATCTTTCTTCTTGATATTCAAATCTTTCAGGTTCTTCTTGGAAATCAAGTCTTTCTAATGGCCCTTCGTCTGTAGAATATCGTCTTTCAGGTACACTGTGTTGGAAAGATTGATCTTCTTCCATGTGATCTGGTTCTTCTGGAATTAGTTTAGATTCAAGTTCAGGTTCAGTAGGCTGACGACTATGTTCAATAGGCTGACTGCTATGCTCCTCAAAAGGACGTTGTTCCTTGATAACATCCTCGTGAATAGGCGCAGGTGAAGGCTGATTCATATATTCTCTAGTGGAAAGCCTACGCAAGGATGGAGGAGGTGGGTAGTCTGGTGGTGGAAGTGGAGGTAAACTGGAAGTAGTACTGCTGGTTCTTCGCACCGATGAACGTTCTGGTTGAGAAGGCTCAACTGCTTGTGTTATAACGACAGGAACTGGAGAAGTTGCAGGACGAGTACTAACTGGATTGGTCACCACATTTTGAGGTGGAGCATGAGGTGAAGCAGGAGGTGGAGCAGGAGGTGCCGGTGAAGGTTGATGAGTGGCTCCTCTGTTTGACAAAACCTCTCTAGAACTGCTTACTGGAGACATAGAAGTTGGAGATTTTGAGGATTCTCTTCGGATTTCATCAGCAAACGACACTGACTTTGTCAGTGGAATCTGGGATGTCTGGGATGGTGCTTTCAGACGGATATTACTAGTTTGAATTGGAATTGAAGACTCTATATTTGCTTCAGCTTCAATTCTTCCATTAGTAACGTTTTCTAAATGTCTCGATTCAGTTGATCTCTCATTTGGGCCAGTCTCTTGAGGCCTGGGACCTGCAGAAGTCGCTGATCCAGAGCCCATTAGTCTAGATGGTTCTGGTTCACGAGCAAATGGTGGTCTTGATCCGTTAGAGTTAACACTGGTTGTAGCAACTGGACCATTAACAGGACTAGATGAGTCAGATCTCAGATTTGGTGACATAGCTCGTGGGATAGTAGATCCATAATTGAACCTTGGCAAGTTCGGACCTGGACTTCCAGGTCTTGGAGATGAAACTGCTTGTCCTCTCATCATTTCCCTTTGCTTTTGGTTTCTGGGTCTGATAAACACTTTTGACACATCTGGACCTCTGGATTTCTGTGTGCGAGGTACAAGAATCTCTCTCCTAGTAGTTGAGTTGATATCACCAGGATGATCTATTTCCATAGGTGCTTGGTTTGATGGTGGTGATACTGCTGGAGGAGGTGGTGGAGGAAGAGGGGGAAGAGGAGGAGGAGGAGGTGATGGTGGTGGTGGAGGGCGAGGTACAACAGTTGTAAGGTGTGAATTATTTGCAACATTGGAATTACGGTAGTTTGGTTCAGTCTCGGGTTCCAGCCCAGGACTCAAAACTATGGGAGAGCTAGCACTGCTTTCTCTATAGATATTTTGTGGAGTTGCTGGTGCTGGTGGTTGTGCAATTGGAAGGGCAGATGGAGGAGGTATTGTTGTAGCTTGTCCTGCAGGACTATGAAGTGATGAATATGCTTGATTTGCAGCATTGGCAAGATTTGTAAGATCATTATGGCTCGATCCCATGGTTGGAGAACTGGACATTCCCACTTGTGGAGAATTATAAACAGGTTGTTGCTGTTGATAGAGCTGGGGGTTATGCTGGGTTGGTGATTGACTCGATTTTGCTTCCGGTGTGTAATTTTGTTTTACTGCTGTCTGCATTTGTCTATAGTAATCCTGTTGATTAGGGGGTGATTGGGATTGGGGTGGAGCAATAGGAACATTCGGTCTAAAAGAGCGGTCATTATAACGCATAATTTGTGCTAATGGCACGTTCTCTTGAACTCTATAATTTTGACCTTGTATTGGGGGTAAAGTATTGGGGAATGTGGTGGAATTTTGTGGGGAGATTGGCTGGATGTGATTGTTTCCAATCATTGGTTGTGGGAGATTAGGCAGCTGTAAATGCTGGACAGTACGGCCGTAGTTTTCTAGTCTACGCTCCTCATAGATGTTATTAGTAGGTTGATACCTTGGTTGGGATGGAGGAGCACTTGAGGGACCTCTGGGGGCTGATTGTGGGGGTAATGACGGATGAGATGTAGGAACAGTATTAGCCATTGGAACTGGTGGTGAAACTTGAACTGGTTGAGCTGGAGGAGCTGATACTGGAGGAGCTGAAGGGGCTGAAGATGGTGTTGGTGTTGATGTTGGTGTTGGTGCTGGTTGCACAGCATGTGACCGTGCTGGAGGACGGACCACTTCTTCCTCGTCTTCACTTTCACTGTCCAAGGAGACAATATCTATGGTTTCAGGTTGGTTGGCATCGTCTGCTGGAATGGCACTGGACTGCTTTTCAGGCTTATTTTTATTAGCCTCAAGGTATGCAGGTTCAAGCTCCCAAGTACCATCCTGGTTAATCTGAACACTATCGACGTCTTCAGGAACCTTGGCCAAAATATCCATGAAATATTCCGATATTGACAAGTCCTCGATCTTTAACTTGTTACCACAAATTGGACAGTTCCAAGTTGGAAGTTGCACTTGGGATTCAAGGAACACAAGACCATCAAAACACTGGAAATGATTACAGAATATAGATTGCACTGGATACTTCATCTTGGTATAAGACAAAGGATCTCTCAAAGTGACCGAGGATGAAGAAATCATGATTTCGTCGTCTTCATCGTCATCACCCTGGTTTTGCAGTACGATTTTGGAGATGGTGGCACTTTTATGAAGCATTGGTTTAATCTCGATATTTCTGATGAGTTCTTCCGTGGATACCACATTCACCACGTAGATATAGACCAAATAGGTTTCGGTGGTTTGAGTATAGATGACTTGAACTTTGTTTTGGGACAGTCTAGTTTTAAGAAGCTTGGTGATATCAGCAGGTTTTGCAGTTCCTGGCTTACCTTTAATACCTCTGAAGTTCTTGGTCACTTGAGATCCGTTTACATGTACCTCCACTGGAAGTGGGAATTGAAGGGGGACATCAGTGGTAGAGGTCACCTTTGTATCAGCCATACCACACAATAAGTAGACTCGGATAGTTGAATCATTCAGGTATATCAAGTTGGCCTCGTCCTTAGTAAGAATGAATTGGAAACTACAACTCCCCTTACCGGTCAGCGGGAAGCACGCTTGGGGGCTCCCGTGGATTAACCGCCGAAGGGTATAAAATGGACTCTCTTGGAAATATAATGAATGGCCCTTATAAGGGACGGAGTCGGTGTGATGGACGTCGGTACTGGGGTCTCTGGTATATTGATTGGGTGCTTGGATGGTGAATTTACCCGATCGTATGGCATTGTAAAGGTCTTTGGAATTGGGTAATGGTTCTCCGTTACTTCTTTTCACCACAAGAGTACGAACAGTCAACATTTTGCTGGGGTCGTCTTTGGCATGATTTATGTAATCTTCGATTCTTTCCACCAAGTCTTGTTTCTTACCGGCGAGCTTAAGGCCAAGAGAACGACAGAGGTCCTTAAGTTCCGCCACTTTAAGACGAAAGATCCGGTGAAGTGTATCGGTCAATTCATCTTGAGTTATTCCGATGGGGGTCTGGTTCATATTGCATCACGGATTGGGCGAACAACAATCAACGGGATGAGTGGGACGATGTGTTCTATATGTATGGTGTGCCGTGGACGGTGATGTATAATGTGGACGAACGTATGATAACACTTGTTTCTGAAAGCTTAACGCTCAAGATAAGTAGTACCTTGTGGAGTTACTTTTGAGATAATGTGAATTAGTGGAGGAGTTTTGTCAAGTCTGTTCAAGATATGGGGGACTTGATTAGTTGGTGAGATAATATGTGGGGATGAATACTATGTACGTTAATGACTTCGCCAACGATATCAGTGCCTTGCGAGCTATCTATGAATAATTTCTCTCTTTATTATGGCAGTAGTGTCGTTTATGTTTTATTATTCGCGATGATAAAACGGTCAAACGGTCGTGGATGGAAAGAAAGACTATGGTTCTAGTGCTATGGGATATTGATGGTTTAATATACTACAGATGTATGTGGGGTGTTTATTCTAGGGTTGGGGAAGATGGGCTTGCAAAGCGGGTGTAAGAGGAGGCAATTAAACAAGTGGGCAAGTGGGCAAGTGGGTTTCTATTGGGGGATCTGGATGTACATATGTTTCAGTGCAATAATGTGTCAAATGCGGATTATTAGTCAATCTAGAGTAAGACACAGATACAAACACATACACAAAATAACATTGTTGCCAGGTAATACGGAGCAACAAGAGAAATACGAAACAAAAAATAAGAAACACCTGCTGATATAGCAGAACTCCACGGAAAATGTACCTTTGTATCTCCAGTCCTTTTAAGAGTATAATCTGGGTATAATTAGAAAAGTACAATAGTCTAATATTTGACAATACCAATATTATGAGCCATTAGTGAAATATTGGAGTACAGGTCCCCTGGTAATTGCAGAATGCAATGAGTACAAGTTACGGGTATCGTAATGACTCGTAATTATATGTAGTTACTGCTCGGTTCTTGGAAAATGGGACTGGTCATTGTGTGACAGATATGACATATGAAACCCACACATTTGGAGTGAAACGCAAAAACTGGTGAGTTCTTGAGCGTTACGAGACTCTCCAAAAACTTTTAGATGCTTCGACATACCTTCATAGTTTACTTTCCATGGCATCTGGCAATTTCTCTGTCACCTGTGCGTTGTAAACCATTTCTTAGTCTCATCACATACAATCCAAGAAACCAGACAATCTGTGAAGTTTATTAGAGTCCTTATCAGTAGTTAAGTCTTTATGAGAGAACAACCAAATATAATTTACGTTGAGAGCTTGTAATTATATTTGGTTGTAGTAGTATAAGTGAAAAATAATAGCTGCAAAATTACTATTATACTGATTTCTAAAATATCAACTATCATAACCATAAGATATTGATTTCAGCACTAATACGAGAAAACAGTATCTATATAGATCCATTTATAAAATCTGGTCTTATTTTCTTTGGTTGCAAAAATAAACTGTATGTATTTCTGGAATCATTCAAGACCTTACATATATTCACTTCCCTGTGCATGTTACTTTTATTCACTCAGCATCGACACTAACTAGCTCTAAACTCTACTAGTTAGTTACTTGGTAAGGATATTAGACAGTTATAATACCTTTCCCACATTGGTAAAGACTATTAAAGTCCATCTATTCACATTCTATATACTATCATGAAATATCTATCACATAAAGCTCAGACAGGTGAACTTAGTCACTCAATTTTTTTGGTTTTTTAGATCAGTAGCTATTAAAATGTAGCTACTCCTAGTAAGTTGGCAGCATTCTTTGCATCCACCACTACTCCCTTCTTTTTGTCATCATCCTCTTCATCTCTTTCTCTTTCTCTGTCTCTTTCTTCTTGTTCTTGTTTAAGGGATCTGAAAGTTCTCGAAGACCACGCATCTCCATTGGAGGATTGTGATTGCATCAAATTATGTTTTAAGTTAGATAAGTTATCTCTGTTCAATCTAGACAACCCACCTTTAGCATCCACTATTCTGATATCTAACCGAATATTTTCCAAATGCTTTAATATTTTTCTATGATGGTCTACCTTATGAAGGGTCAAATTTTTCAATAACTTTTGAAATTTATGCTCTGTGAAATTTATAACTTCTTCTCTTTCAATCAACATCTCTCCTGAAATTCTTTTGACCTGAAGCTTAAGTGATTCTTCCACTTTTTTGGAATATTCTAGGGCCCTAATGGCTTCATCTACCTTCAAAGGATCCAATGCTGATTTGACCTTGATTTTACTGGCATGCAAATGTTTGGCTTTAGTTTGAGCTTCAGCTTGTAAAAGCTCTCTCATAATTAAATGACGGTTGGTAAGGGCTTCTTTAATTTGATAGAAGTCTTCAATCATATTTTGAACACCATCTCCTAAAATACCCATTTCATTGACTGATTCAACAAATAATAAATCTGATTGGATCTGACTGATACGGCCCATTTTTTCCCACATGTTCTTCACTCCTGAATGTATGTTTTCAAACAGAGATAAGTTATTGAATTGGTTGGATAAATCATAAACTTGGATGGATAATTGTTTTTGAGTTTTGGCATTACGTTCTTCTAACTTGGCGAGCTTTTGTAAGATTAAGTAGGAAGATTTTATTAATGGTCTGAAACTGGCCAAGTCTTCGTATTCATCGTATGGCACCGAAAATTGCTTTAGTGTCTTTCTGATCAAACCACTGGCAACCGAAGACTTACGGTTATTGTTGATCACCGAGTATCCAAAATCGTTCTCGATAAAATAGACGAACTCATCGTCTCTGATCAATATAGGATTGCTTGTTATACGGTTAAACCACTCTCTCCACACATTTAAGAGCTGTTTATTTTCGTCTTCTCCCCCAGATGGGTAAGAAGTCACAGCATTCGGTATAATAGGCACGAAAACCTCCAAATTGGAGATCACCAAGTACTTGTTGAACTTGACCACCTCGCTATATGTACGTCTGATATCCTTATACTTGGCCTGTCTGAACTTAGGCAATCCCTTGACGCTAGCATCAAATCTAAGGATAGGATTACCGATCTTGTTCTTTTCCACAGATGTCAACTTGATTTGCAACGAGCTCTTGGATGTGAACCGTTCAGGGAGAATTTTACGGAGCTCTTGTTGAGGATCAACGGCTTCCTCACCGGCATTTTCAGCAGTCTCAGAAACATCCAGTGCTTCCGCGCCGCTTGGTACCGCTTCGTTCTCTTGATTGTATAAGCTTTGGTTGGGGTTTCGTAGTGATACTACCGTGTTTAGTGCTGAGGTGTCATCATTTTGATCATGGTGGTCATTGGACTGCAGCGGCTCGATCGGCTCGTGCAAAATAGGCTCCGCAAATGGATTGTTGTTTTCGAAGTCATCGTCTGGCATATATGGTACGCTGGAAGACATGGCGTGTGGTGTATAGTAAGTTTAGTAGTAGTTAGTGGTATAAGGGTGAGTTTGTCATGTGACTGCTGGTGATGTGACCTAGCACGTGATACTACCGATCATAGAAGGGTAATGTGCGATTACGTAAGTGCAGTCGGAATTATACACCACTAATTAATTGCAGTTTTCGGAACCTGCTGGATCAAGCTTCCTAACCCCGATTTTATTGTTACGGGGTAGTTTACTGACATCACATAAAACCTCTGCAGAACTACGAGCTGTAAAAAATTGAATCGAATTATTCAATTCTTCGAAAAAAAAAAAAGAACTAAGTTATATTATTTTATAATATTATTATATTATATGATTATTAGATAATAAATACGATTATTTTTAGAACAGTCGGTCATTCTTTCGGTCGTATTTATTCCAGTATCACAAAGTTAAACAGTAATAATCATAATTGACGGAAAATTGTGGCGGCACTTTATTTTGCAAGAACTTCAACGGCATTGTACTAAATGATGTAATTATTTTAATATAATACGTAGTTATCTGTGCATATTAAGTCCTGTCTCACCTCAATTAGCATGGGCGCTGTACAGATACGTTTGCGTTAGATGAAACAAAGTGAGGAGAACTCTAATTAAGCCATGGATTAAATTGCAAAGATCTTAGTAACCGATCTTTTGACTAAATTGTGACTAAACTTGGCTAAATCCGCTTTCTTTCTTGGATAAAATTCATGGTTGTAACTAAACTGTTTGAGATGCAAATCTAGTGTATTACTTTATCTTTTTATTTTGAGAAAGCTGGCCGTGTTGTTTTTGTGGCGACTTTTCTTCAAAGGTCGATAAGCTTAGAATCACTTCTATTGTCTGCCTTTAACAGTGGCTCAGAATCCGATCCTGGATCTAATTCTTGGTCTTCTGGGTCGGCTTCTGGGGTTTCTCTCAGATCTTCATCTTCATCTATGTCGCTTCCACTGGAACTGTAATTCTTTAACAATTCTTCCAATTCTTTATTGTCCTTGTCAAAGAATGCCTTTAAATTAGATGGTACTTCTACCTTAGAACCATTATTGTAGGCTTCTTCAGTAGAATATACGAGTACCATTGTTTGGCTCATATCAGAAGTGACTTGGGAAATATGAGCTCTTACTCCAGCAAATTCCATGGTTTCCATACTGTAGTCTACGATCTTCTTGTCATTGCCGTAAATAGCCTTGAAGTAGACCCAACTTTGATCTTCATGAGTATAAGTCTTGCTGTTGTAGAAATATTCAGTGTCACTCAAAACAACACCTACCAATTGATATGGTTTTGGTGCATCTGCTTCAGATTCTGCAATAGTCTGCAAAATATTTTCATAGTTGGTGACATCCAATCTTGAGTATTCCTTACTACTTTCATTCAATTGAGTAGTAATAGATTCGGTCTGCTCCATGATTTGCTTACTAACATCTCTTACTTCATCAGAAATATCATCTTCCCCCTTAATTTCGAAATGGTTGGCTGCTACCTGCAAAATTTTTTTAATTTTCTTTCCTTGGAATGAGTTTAATTCCATAATGCTTTTAGATAAATTAGCCCTGTGACTTTGAAGCTCTACTTCTTTCTTGAACATTTCCTGTATAATCGCTGAGTATTTGGAACTGTAGATCTCGGGGTAGAACACTTCATCTAAGTTGAAAGATGCTCGGCTGTGGTTCCAATCGTCTCCACAAATTTGCACTGTCAAAACAGGTGCAATTTCGGTAAATCTCACATTACCAATGTTTGCAACATCGCTCCAGAACTTGCTGTTGAAAGAATCATAGAGATTGGATCCTCTAGACTCGGTATCTATTGGTAAAATATAAAGCGAGTCGGTTGCATTATCATTGACACTTTCCACGTGAGATTTGAACAAGAAATCAACACTGTTAGGGGTGTCAAAGATCTGTTCGATATTGTAATTAATACTGGAGTAAAATTTTCTAACGAAATCTTCAATATCCTCAATTCTATTCGCCAAATCGCTCTTGAAATCGTTTGGTAAATTCTTTAATAAATTAATTGAGCTGCTGAATGCTCTGTTACTAACAGTGTCAAGGAATGCTACTGTTCTTTGGAGTTCTACCACGAATTTATAGGAAGAAGTGACGTCTTCGTATTTTTCAGGAACATGTATCTTTGATCTGGAATCGTTATTGAACCAATTAGCATCGTAAGAAAACTCGAAGTCCCCTTGTAAGATAACTTCTCTGAACTGGTTGAATTGGGAGCAAATTATCAAGAATGGAACGATGTAGTTCTCGATGTAGGTGGCATTTTTACCAAGCAATGCTGGAGGGGAGAGTGGGGTTCTTTCGTAACTACGGACTTGTTCGTAAACGGTTCCACCGTAGCTCTCTTCTCTTTCGTATTCGTAGTGGTTGAGGGTGACATTGGTATCACCATCATCATAACTAGGAAGATTATCAGGAAGATTGGAGAAATCAGGAATGTCGTGGGCGTTCAGGATGGCCACTGTGTCCTGGAAGTTCTTCTCTTGTGGAGGAGGAATTTCTTGCACATCATCAACAGGGTCACCAAAGAGGTACGAGAGCGCTTCTTCAAGGTTATTGTTGGAGGAGTTGAGGGCGTTAATAGATTGGTCACGGGAGAACCCCATTTCCATGAGTTTGGCTATTTGGTCTTCCATATTGATTGAGTTATAGATATGTAGTGTAGTCTATGAGATTATGAGATTATGATCTGCTATTGGTGGGGCTGATCAAGTACAAATTAGATGCTGGATGATCTTTGGGGTAGTTAATGACCTAGAAGGACTGTAGTTAAAAAGCTAATGGTGGTATAATTGGCGTTTATCTTGTATTTCTAGATCACTAGGAACTTGATTGAGGGATCGATGTTATTTAGATGGAAGTTTGTGGCGAATCTGGTGATCAATTATCGTTGTAAATAGTGATCACGATCTTATCAAAGCGGTTAATGACAGCGGGTAATTACGGTGTTTGAGGACGTAAAACAACAGGAATTGCGGGAATTGACAATAGTCCTGTTTGATTGGTTGTGTAGACTGTGATGAAAGACCGATGGGCGATGGCCAGGAGGATGGATTAGCGTGATGTGGTGGTGTGGTTGTATACGGAGTGATACCAGGAATTGATGATATGGATTGTGGGGTGCGGGTAGGTGGCTGGCGGTGGGAAGGTGCGATCTAGCGAGAGCTTACTAGTGGTGTAGAGAGAAAAATGAGACTTTGTAAGGGAGACCTAGGGAGGACTGTAGGACCAGAGGGAGTGCACACATCACTGAGGTAGCGAGACCTGGGGCGAGGTTAGTCTACCAAGACAACTTCAACCTTGTAGGCGTACCAAATCCTTAATAAGTAACAGTCTAATTGGCAGTTTATTCAATTGCTTTGTTGCCCCATGCATTCTCCACAAGTCTAACTAAAAGAACTATGTTACATGTAACAAGACAAAAAGTGTTGTATCTAAATCGAATGGGACATTGGCACCAAGCCTTAATCATGATATTGGACCAATTCCAGATCGCTTGCAACACGTTGAGAACATGCGAACAATAGATAGCTAATAAATAAAACAATGTCTGGGAATTTTTACAGAACTAAAAACTCATTTACATCAGTGAAGTATCCAGACAAAACCCGTTTTGTTCGTGATCCAGCTAGTTTCCTAAATCCAGTAAAAATATATTTCAATGCTAGTCAATTGGAAGAAATAATTAAATAAAAGTAAGTACCAAAAAAAAAAAAAAAAGAACAAGAGGATAAATAGAGGATACTGCTACTTGACTTATCATAGGTGGCAAAATAAGATCCATATTAGGTTTTACGGTTGGTGTCACGTATGTAGAGGGCTTAAAATGCAGAAACAATTGAAAAAATTCTGTTGAGTTAATGCTAAGGTCAAAATGAACAATAGATGTAAGTGAATAATATTTTTAAGCAAGCCACTGCCATGGAATAAAAATTGTTCCTGGGGTAAGATTTTCTAGGAGATGTGAAATTTGGGGGAGGATTTTATTATATATTATGGAATAAGTTGGGGGGTATGTGCATTGTATGTGGAGGGGATATGTGGAAGTCGTATAGATGTAAAACTCGACTGAAAAGAAATATTCATACGAAAGACAAAAGCCACTCACAGATAGCCACGCTTAATGTAAATACCTTAAGGGAAGTTTATCAAAAATCAGAATTTCGTGGCTGCTTGAGCCCTGCTTTACGTAAATTGAATTACAGCACTCTTGTTTTCCGGGTAAAACGACACATTCAACGAATTATGAATAATGAATTTCATTCTACAAGCTTATTCTTATTTATTATCGTATAGTACCCTAGATACCCTTTTTTTTTCGATAAACTGGTCAACATTCCCTAGAAACTTCTTGTTGCATTACACCCAAAAAGGGTCCTGTAGGTGGGAGCTGCCAGAAGATCCGAAAGTCGGTTAAAGGTGGGCCACTTTATAAAAGATAAAGACCCTGTAGTTTCAAGTTGCATAAAATAGCTTAAAATAATATTTGACTTTTGTACTTGTGGCTATAAAAAGTACAAATATTTTAGAACGAAACAATGCCAACTAAAGAACAAAAGAGTTTATGCTGCCCGTGGAAGAGTTATGAGTCCTTTAATCGTCGACCTATCAATACTAGTCATCACTTACCCCAGCTGCAAAAAAAAAAGGTGAACAAAAGTAAAATTAGAAGTATATATTATAATTAATTGAACATTACACCTCGTATTCCTATATTCTTTATTGTTGCATTACACCCATTTAAAGTTTCTTATTTTATATCATTGCATAGCTGATTCTGAATTTTACGAAAAGCAAGCTCTACGTGGTTAAATCTAGATACTAAATTAACCTTTGGTAAAGATTATTCTTCACCTAAACGGCTTGGTAATAATTTAAGGTCTGTTACGGATGCGGGTGGTGACATAATATCCGGTTGGTTTTTGTGACATCCAGATTCTTTTTCAAGCTTTATTAATTCGCCAAAACGGTCATACGTGGCAACCAAGATAAGGTTTGGTAGGCATTCGGAATATTTTTACTTACCGGAATGTTTCCAGTGTCTCCACTTCTGTGGTGGTATATATCACGTGACTTATGGCTATCTTGTGGTTGAGGAGTCGTGGAGGGCCCAGAGTTTAGTGTCACGTGACTTTGTGAACTCTACAAAATGTCCTTACATGGGCCTGTGCTGGGGTCCTGGATCTGGTGGGCGGTTTTCGTGCCGCTCTGGTGCCTGGTGCAGCCTAGTCATAGAAGGCTCATCAGCATCACCAGCGAGGTGACTCATGAAAAATCAGGTGACCTTAAATCACGTGATATGATTTGCCAATTTCGATTTCTACGCTGCAAGCGGGCCAAGAGAAGGAGGGTAACCAGTTCAGTCGTCTTGTATCAGTGTTAGCTTGGGGAACCCTTGTACAATTGCCCAATTCCACCATCCCGTTCCCTCTCATTCCCCACCATCCACCATCCACCATCCGGCCCATCTCGTTACCTGCAGTACGCACTGTAAAAAATCGTGGATTTTTTTACCAATCGATAATGAGATTACCTCTTCCTCGAAAACTACCACTTTTCAGATCATTCACCATGTCTTCCAGAGACTTAAGATCCATCACTGAAGGTTTAGGCAAATTGGGATTGTCCCAGCCAGACGCCACCGCCAACCCGGCCTCCAATCCAGACTACAATGTGGTTGATGTTATGAGAAACTACATCACCAATGAATTACATAACATTTCTGAAGTTAATAAGGATATCATTTTCCAAGCTTTAGATTCTCCAAACACCTTAGATAAGGGTGATTTGATTATTCCTGTTCCAAGATTGAGATTAAAGGGAATCAATCCAAAGGAAAAGGCTAGTGAATGGGCCGCTAAGTTTGAAAAATCCAAGTTTTTATCTGAAGTTAAGGCTGAAGGTCCATTCCTTCAATTTTTCTTTGATAAGAATATGTTATACAACCTTGTTATCAAGGATGCTTTAACTAGAGGTAACAACTATGGTTATTTACCATTAGGTGTTGGTAAGAAGATTATTATTGAATTTTCTTCTCCAAACATTGCCAAACCATTCCATGCTGGTCACTTAAGATCCACCATTATTGGTGGTTTCCTTTCTAACTTGTATGAAAAAGCCGGTTGGGATGTTGAAAGATTCAACTACCTTGGTGACTGGGGTAAACAATTCGGTATTTTAGCTGTTGGTTTTGAAAAATACGGTTCTGAAGAAAAATTAAGTTCTGATCCAATTAACCACTTGTTTGAAGTTTATGTCAAGATTAATGCTGATATCAAGAAGGAACAAGAAGAAACTGGTACTTCTCCAACTGATGACAAGGCCAGAGATCATTTCAGAAAGATGGAAGCTGGTGATGAAGAAGCTCTTAAAGTGTGGAGTAGATTCAGAGAATTATCCATTGAAAAGTATATTGATACTTATGCTCGTCTTAACATTGTTTTCGATCAATATTCTGGTGAATCTCAAGTTAGTAAGAAGACCATGGCCGATGCCATGCAAATGTTTGCTGATAAGGGTTTAATCCACGAAGACAGAGGTGCTAAGCTCATTGACTTGTCCAAGTTCAACAAGCACTTAGGTAAGTGTTTGGTTGAAAAGTCCGATGGTACTTCTATCTACTTGACTCGTGATGTTGGGGAAGCCATTAAGCGTTACGAAACTTACCATTTCGACAAGATGATCTATGTTATTGCTAACCAACAAGATTTACACGTCAAGCAATTCTTTGAAATCTTGAAGCAAATGGATCTTCCATGGGCCAAGAACTTGGAACACGTCAACTTCGGTATGGTTGAAGGTATGTCTACCAGAAAGGGTACTGTTGTTTTCCTTGATCACATTTTAGAAGAAACCAAGGATAAGATGCACGAAGTCATGAAGCAAAACCCAGCCAAATATGCATTGATTGAAAACCCAGAACACATTGCTGACTTGGTTGGTATTTCTGCCGTTATGATCCAAGATATGCAATCCAAGAGAATCAACAATTACGAATTCAAATGGGAAAGAATGTTATCTTTCGAGGGTGACACTGGTCCATACTTACAATACGCTCACTCTAGATTGAGATCTGTTCAAAGAAACTCTAAGATCGAAGAAGCTGACTTATTGGACGCTAACCTAGAACTTTTGGTTGAACCAAGTGCTGCTAACTTGATTAGAACTTTGGCTCAATACCCAGATGTTATTCAAAGAGCTTTAAAGACTCACGAACCATCTACCATTGTTACTTACTTGTTCAACTTGACTCACATTGTTTCTCAAAACTACGATATCTTGTGGGTTGCTGGTCAAGAAGAAGAGTTGGCTAAGGCCCGTTTGGCTTTATACGCTGCTGCCAGACAAGTCTTGTACAACGGTATGACCTTGTTAGGTTTGACTGCTGTTGATAGAATGTAAGAGACACTTTTTTTTTGCTTTCTCTCTTTCTCTTTCTCTCTCTCTCAAAACCTCATAACAAACAAACCAATTAAACTTGGGCACCCAGTTGGTGACTCAAAGATTCACTTATGAATAAAACGCATAACGTTCTATTTAAGTAGATGTGAATCAGTATATAAATTGAATTAATGAAGCACTGTAAAAATTAGGAAAGATGGTGTAGAAGAAAATTATTTTAGTACTAAGATAATAATAATTATCTAAGATCTGCGATCTTTAGATTATGTAGAAAGAAGGTATAAGCGGTTAAAATAAATAATACAACAAGTAAGGGCTGCATTTCGTAGTTTATTTCACTTGTAGATATATCTAGGATTGTTGTTTAATTGCTGCAAATCCGCGCTTTGAGGGTTGCAACCTTTGGCTGCATATGCAACTGTCGGACTTTGCAATGGTTTGGAAAGTAAAAGGGTCCTTCTACATGATGTTGGGTTAGAAGTGGTGTTTTGGATATATCCGGTGGTATTAGCTCATTGCATTGCTTGTATTGTATTATCCCCTTATACATTTACGCTCGGAGGTTTTTGTTATTTCCGGGTTTAGGACCGAAGATCGTGCTTATTGCAGAACAATAAAATCCAAGAAGTTTAAACTTCTCTAACCAAAGCATATACATGCATTTTTATTTTATTCCGTGCTTAATTACGCTTGTCCTTCGAATCATCTCTTCATGCCTTTCATATTTTTTATGTATTCGCTTACATGTCAAACCCGATACAAGCTGCAAAATGACCAGAAATCGAAATTAGTCTAAATTGAAAGTAAACGGTTAGAATGTTCGTTTTGGGGAGTACTTATCTTTTTAACCGTATCACTAAATAGATATATATATATATATAGCTATCTGTGTATTTATGTATGGCAGAATAAAGGTGTGGTTTTATGGGTGATTTTATGTATTCTGAGTTGCCTTGCTATTGGCCAGTTACTTACCCCAAACTGCAGGTTAAACAAGAACTGAGAATTTACTTGCTTTCAATTAATGATGTGCATATTGGCTGCAATTATCTCTTGTTTAATGTACCTTTACTTACACACTTGCTGCCAAGGGTAATTTTTCAGCCTTAGGGCCTGTTTGATTGCTTATTAATGTGTGTTGTACAATTGCTCTACATTATCAAACTTTGAGTTTTAGACATGAAATTGATCGGGTTCGATACGTCACACCAGCAGCTTTTGCCTACCATAATACGTAGCTACTGAGCCGCGCATTTGGTACTACTTAACTGGACTATCTTACCTTCCTTTTTTTTTTTTACTAGACACTTTTTCTCATGCCATTAATAATCTCTGTTCCTCACATACATTTACATATGTCTCTCCTCGATGTCGTCTGTAAGTGTCGGTTCCGGATGTTGCGCGATCCTGTATAATGCCCAGCAACCAATTAGACATCCTATTTAACCATCAAGTTCCCCCTCATCCTAAACGTTCTACCCTCTTCTTCTTTGTCAAGATGCTTTCTCAAACCATCAGAACTACCCGTGCCCTCAGATCTTTTTCTGCCATTGGTTCCATCAGAACCAAGGTTTCCCTTCCAGATTTGGATTGGGATTACAATGCCTTAGAACCACACATTTCTGGTCAAATTAACGAATTGCACCACAGTAAACATCACCAAACTTACGTTACTGGTTATAACACTGCCATTGAACAATTTGCTGAAGCCAAGGCCAAGGGTGAAGTCAAGAAGACCATTGAATTGCAAAAGAACATCAACTTCCACGGTGGTGGTTACACCAACCACAGTTTGTTCTGGAAAAACTTGGCTCCTGAAAGTCAAGGTGGTGGTCAACCTCCAGCTGCTGACACCGAATTGAGCAAGAGAATCATTGAACAATATGGATCTCTTGACAACTTGAAGGCTCTTACCAACGCCAAGTTGGCTGGTATCCAAGGTTCTGGTTGGGCTTTCATTGTTAAGAACAAGGAAAACGGTGGCTCTTTAGATGTCGTCACCACCTTCAACCAAGACACTGTCACTGGTCCATTGGTCCCATTGGTTGCCATTGATGCTTGGGAACACGCTTATTACTTGCAATACCAAAACGTCAAGGCTGACTACTTCAAGGCTATCTGGAACGTTATCAACTGGAAGGAAGCTGCTAACAGATACACTGTTAACTAAGCGAGCACTTTGTGGCAAGTATAAAGAGCTTATACAAAGTCATATAAAAATGACGTCTGAACGACACACCGGTTGTCGCGTAGTATAGGACAAATAAATAAACTAAATTACGAAACTTGAGAACATGGTCTAGACCGTGGCCCCAGCTTGCAGCCTCCAGGCCCCGACGGTTGTAGATGGATGGAGACGGCTGAACGGGAAGTGTAGATTTGGCCTAGAGATCGATTTGTGCAGGCATTACGAGTGAAATATAGAGATGATAGCCAACTTGATGTAGAGAATACGGCCGAATAAGCAACAGATTGACCCTTACATGGCTTCAGTTACATCTCAATTGACCAATTGACTACACTACATGTGCATCCACCAAAGGTTTAGTGCCAAGCACCAAGAAAGCCGAGAGCATCAACCAATTGGAGACTACAGAGAAACAAACGTTCGTGAGAATGTAAGGAAACAGGTGAAAAATTGGCAAGAAAGTGATGTGTCTCGTAAATGGTGCTTGTTGCCATGCAGTCTAGGGCTCAGGGTTTAGGACGAGCCTCCTAAATGACCAAGTTGTTTCTATGGCTACCAGCGGTACAGTTCTAAGTGCTATATGGAGTGGGCTGAAAATTGGAACAGAAATCAATGGACCAGGTTGAAAGTGCAATCAGTGTGGCGGCTAATGGTGTGGAGGTGTAATGTGGCTGTAAAGTTATAGCCAGAAGGTATTGATAGGGGGTGAAAGTGATCTTCTATAATTTATGATCTATGATACTCAGGAACCATTATTGTTGCAAATGTCATGGATACTGTTGTTCAATCTCGCTTGCTGCAAATGAAATCTGGTGATGCTGCAATAGTGTGATTTTTCACCTAATTAAGTAAAGCTAGGAATATCAGAAGGTTCTCCGTTGCGCCTGGTTTCTGGTATAGTAAGGGGTAAGGGGAGTCTGTCGGCCTATCCTGTAGAGAGAGATAATTTTGTACAAGCTTGTAAGGACAGTACTAAGACCGTAAAGTGCATGAGTTTTTCACTCTTTCTGTAGCTCGATCTGTGTGTCTCCATGTATGTAAAAATGTCAATCAATGCAAATGCACTTTGAAGTGAGGCAGTATTTCGGACTAATAGTAAAGTTCCGCCAGACTAGAACCAAAACTCCATATATATATAGATAAGTGTGTGTGTATAATTATCACTGATAAATAACGGAAAGCATTCAGCTCTAGAGGCTCGTCATATATGTAGCGGCTACAGGTGAACCAACCTATTCTTGGGTTGACTCGAGGATTACCCTTGTGCAGATACAGAGTTGTAGCCAAAGTCCTCGGTGGCAATTTGCTGCAACTACTGAGAGTCTTATAGTTGGAACACTTGCCAATGGACTCTTCAATGGTTGCCCCGCCAAGAATGTCGTCCCTTTGGTTTTATATGAGACATAATGTGCAAACATTAGAAGTCATACTTGTACTTGAGAGAATCTAGAATTTAGATGAGAGAGGTAGTGAGTTGAAAAGTCTATACAGAGAAATGTCACAAACAGTTCACATGGCTACCTACACTACTAACGCTACTAAGTACTCTGATTACATACATATATCGGCATACGGGGTATGTTACCGTGATCTTGCTTCTTTGTTTCTTATATGTAGACTGGTTTTTTTTCAACTCGCTTCGCTCTTGCCTCGCATGTTTCATAAATGCACTTTTAACTGAAAAATTATATGAAACATTCTCTCCAGCCGATGGGTAACTTTTTCCGCTCTACAGGGATACCAAGCATATTCGAAAGCCCTTGACGTGTCGACTGTTGAACGGTGGAGAGAATGCACTTCTATTTATAACTTTCTCTTCGATAAGTAGATCGTTTTAACACGCCAGGTTTTTTTTTTTATTTTGACCTATAGTAATCTGGTAGATCATACTTACTGATTGATACCGACTTATTTGACTGGTTATGACAAAAGGTTTTTAAGGTACCACTGAAACATAAATGTCACATCGATTTAGTTTTTTGGTTTACCAACGCATCGGTGCATAACTTGGCATTTTTAGTGGGTTTTTACTATTAATATACACCCAGTGAGAGTTCTAGAATACAAAGCATTTTTCTCACCCACCCGTATCACATAATATTCGGAATTTCGGAACTCCCCTCATGCCGGCGGGCCCGTATCCAGCGTGTGTGTGTGTGGTGGGTGCAAAGTGTATATTTTCTAGTATATCAAAAGTATATGTAAATATAGCTAGGTATACATTATTCATTGCTTTGATCAAGTAGCGAACCGATTGCTTCCTTTTTGAACCAGTGACTAGGCTACGATTGACCTGTCACTTTCAAATCAATATGTCTCGACGCATGAGGTAGCCTGGAGGTTTACTGGCGATCACTTACAGTTTAACAAAGAAACGAAACACCATTAAATCCGGTGAGATCCGAATAAGGTAAATGTACAATTTCTAATCAGGTTGTCTGTAGATACCGCATTTACGAAAGCAAACCACACATATATATTAAATTGCTAACCTTTTAATAAATATATTTAAATTGTACCACCATGGATATTATAATACTACGCCTGGGTTACAATACCTCACATGTTAGTATTGTAATAATTGTGGTGACGAAAAGCAAATTTTCGACGTTTTTAGCCCTGTCCACTAATGCCTTTCGTCCTTTCCGATTTAGCCCCGAGTCACCCCCCGAATAAACTTTCTGTGTGCGTGCCCTGGGATTTACTAAGAAGTAATATACTATATTTTCAAGCAACTATCAAATATTATTGAGAAAATTGCTGCAATTACTGTTCGTTGCAGAATAACTTTAGCGTCTTAAGGGAAAGTTTTATTTAAGTCCAGATTTTTTTTGAACAATTCTACCTTTTAGTTTCTGCTAGCTAAGGACGCTGATGCGAAGATAAATTACATGGTATTTTCTTTGGTAAGGCGGCACGCATGATTATTCAATATATCGAATTGCAGTAGGAGCGATGCCGCAAGACCTCGGTATCCTCTCCGCTCTTCCTCAACCTGTAACATACCCCTTTGTAATTAGATCTAATGATGTGAACTAGGCGTGAACTTGCGGAAGCGCAACATTATCTGAATCCTCTCATTGCGTATCTGTAAAACGACAGCTAACAATACTAGGAATTATGAATTAGGTTTGATAGAACAAGTGACGTTTATGTCTAACGATTCTCCAGTTTTTTTTTTTAGCAAAAAAAATAGACCTATCCTTATCATCATCCCTGCTTCTGCTTCTGCTTTTGCCTCTGCTTTTGCTTGTGCTTGTGCTTTTTTCTTATTCCTAAAGATTCTGCAACTGTCGCTGATCTTCTCCCCGAAGTGAGTCAAAACGCAGTATTTCAAATGTATATGTGCTTACCGAACTCGCCGGATGTATAGTTTTCTTCCGTGATCCGTTCCATCTCTTGTAGTCATCACTTAATCAAGACCCTTCGCAGAGGAAACGGAGTTGGATCGTCAGCCATCTTTTGGTGATGGGTGATTTAGCTTTGCATTAACTACTACAGTTTTTTTTTTATCAGGTTTAACTACTTTGTATTTTAAGAGTGTAAAATCTGGTATTTAGAGGTGTTGTGGTGGTTCTACGGTGAATACGGCTGTCGAGACTTTACGAAAATGACTTACGATCTATTTCATGACTCCGTGTAATACATCCTGCAACATTATCGAATACGTGCATCTGCTGTAGACTTGTATTTTGCTATGTGTTTTCTATGTACACAAAAGATTATGGTTTGTTTGCAGCTTTTCAAAAGCTATCAATAACTATACGAGTCGTTGGTGACCATATTCAGTAATTATATTGATCTGTTTCTATGGTGATTTGTGGTGGGGCTGTTTTTATTTTGATGCACCATCTCCAAAACTGTGGGGATAGAGGTTTTTATCGATGATGTATTACAAAAAAGGAAGATTGTCGTAAGAATTAAATCAATTATATTAAACGATTTCTATTAGGGGAGATGTAATGAAGTTAATGTTTTATATGACGAGGATTTAAATAAGTATCTAAATGATTGGAATGTGAAAATATATGAACAAATTGCAAGTGTTTTTTTTTATTTTTAATTGTTCGGTATTTCAGTGTAGTAACTTTGCAAAGCTCTCTTTAAGGCAGGAACCAACTTGTCCCATCTCAAGATTCTCACTTCTTTATCAAAACCTCTTGGTTTTCTAATCTCGTAACCCATGATTCTTCTAGCTAATTCAACTCTATAGTCTTGGTTGGTTGCATGAGCGTTGAAGTGACTTGGAGTGTTAGAGTTAGAGGAAGAAGTAGAAGAGCTATCATTCTTGGAAGAGATAGGCTTCTTGGACCAGAAAGGGACCAAGTTAGATCTAACTCTACCTCTTTCTCTTCTTCTTTCAGCTGGATCCACCAATTCAGTACCAATGAGTAACTCGACAATCTCCACCACTTCAACAGAAGTAATGTAGTATTGGTAGTTACCACCATTGATTTCATGCTTGACATACAGTTTAGGAGATCTATGACCCTTAGCTTCATCATCACTACTGGAATCATAGTCATCACTAACTCTTATGTCACATTCCAAACAACTGATTTCCACAACATCAGCATTCTTTGGTGGAGGTCTGGTGACTGGGTTTTCATCAGCACTTCCTACAATACTGAAGTTGGCAATCAACTTGTTACCGTCTTGGATTCTTTCGATTCTGATGATTCTTCTACGATCATCCTTTTCAGCCATGTTCCACTGTGGATAGCAGATATCTTCCACAGAAGCACCATTCACTTGAAGTTCCACTGGGTAGAACTTGGAGTCACTATCAAGAGATTCCTTAGGTGGTTTGGTGGTGCATCCACCTGCAGAGATACCACGGATAACTCTATATCTTTTTTTAGGCTTTTCATTAGCAGCTGCAGCGGCAATCTCTAATGCTGATAATGGTTTTTCTTCTTCCTTGATATACTTGTATGGGGATTGCATGATAGGAGTGGACTTGGAAGTGGCTTGGTCATAGGTGTTGGAGGTGTAGTTGTAATTGAGGGGTTGCATTTGATCGTATGAAGGGGCAACTGGTGGGGTGTATTGAGATACCTGAGGCGACGAGTAATAATTACCAGCATTATTGGCGTAGCCCATAGATTGGGTATCCATAAAAAGCATAGATGGATCTGAGTACGAGGTTGGGGTATTGCCAACTGGTACTGAGTAGTTATTGTTATTGTTGGTGGTGATTGGAGCACTATGTATGTTGTTGTTGTTTGGAATGTGGTGGTTGTTGGTATTGATATTGTTAGACATGGAGTTAGTACCCATGTTACCAAAGGTATTGAAGTTGATATTAGTAGTAGAATTATTGTTATTAGTATTAGTGTTATCAAATTGTTCATATCCATAATATGATTGACCAGCATTCATATAGTTGGAATTAGAAGTGTTAGCAAACCCCAGGTTTTGGTTTAATAATGATTCTTCAAAAGATGGGTCCTCCAAAAAATAACTTCCATTTAAAGTGGTTGGTTGTTGAGGAACTCCACCAGCATGGAAGTTGGAGTTATCAGTAAACTCATTGATCTGATTAGGATCGGAATTAGAATCAAACATGTCAACGTGAGAATAAAAGTTTGTAGTAGTTGATGAGAACATATGGGTTTTAAATAGTAGAAGTTATTGATTGGTTCTATTTTAGTAGTCAATGATTCCAAAAACTTTAATAAATATATTGATGAAGCAGGATCACCATTAAAGTGTTGATGGGAGTATGGACTAGAGTAATAAGGTATAAAGTTGGAAAGTTGGAAAGTAGAAAATTGACTATTGAAATTGACTATTAGAAAAATGAGCAAGGTATGTCTTTATATAAGATTGGTGATGATCTAAACTTAGGTTGAGAGAATTTTCAATATGTCATAGACGCACAATCAAAGACAACCTTGATACTGTAATAGAAGGAATCACAATACAAATAAGGTTTGGGGAGTGACTTACAAAATAAACTTTTGGCAATGCTTTTAAAGAATTAAAAAATATTCTTGCATTGCATATGTGCGCACCTACTAGCATATAATACAAAAATAAAAATAAAAATTGTAAAAAAAAATAAAGACAGAAGCAAACAAAGTCTACTACTAAAAAAAATATTCGAAAACTATGTCTTTTTGATGCTGGTAAAGCTTCCCTGACCTGGCTAATGTCTAGTAGTAATACACGACGTTTATTGTGTATTATGTAATAGTCTCATCCCCACACAACTTATAAAGTTCCATATCGGGAAAAAAGACTTTCAAAGACATTGGACACTGGCTATCTTCCAGCTCCACCATTTGATTAAAGTCCTATGCCGACTTCTCCCCGGTCATTACCTGCTTGATGCCCCTCATGAAGTTAAACTACTCACATCGTAACCATAGCGTACACTTTCATCCAACTCTCCTCAGGTACCGTAGTGATCGCGTACTGCCCCATAACCGGGTCCCCTGTCCGAATCTTACCGCTACACTCCGCATTTCAGTAAAAAAAGAAATTATGAATAATCTTATCCTTCTTCTTCGCTGCATTAGTACACGCTCTGTCACATGAAAGAAAACAATTGGATGCAAGGTTCGGATTATCACTTTTTTTTTTTCCCTCTCTCACTCTCTATGACGAGCGTTGGCGTTTACTATACTACTATAACTACAACTAACCGGATTTAGTTAATGTTCATGTATTATTTATTTGATAAATAAGTACTATTGTGAAGAAGCATGATCATAGCGGCTGTGGTCTATAGGTAACATTTTTATTCATCGTTCATCTGCATGGAACATTGATATTAATCAATATTCGGTGTTTGTTCCTCGGTCCCTGCAACTTCTTCGAATCCTAATTAGGAACTATCTTTAGTTAATTTTTCACTAATTTTCAATTAATATTTCCTTTGATTTACCCTTTGATTAAATCCGATTAATTCTATTAATTCCCCTTTAATTGGTACTTGGGGCGGCCTCGAAAATACTCTGTTATTGATCTACGGTATATTAATTTTCTTCGTTCGGTCATATTTAATATTTAATTTTTAATTCTTAATTTTCTTCGCTGATATGACTATTTAGGACTAAAGGAGAATTCGTAATTGTAAAATCGAAGTTCACAATCCGTCAAATGTATCCGAATGTACGGCTCAGCTTCTAGTGCATTTTTCACAGCCTCCATACCAGTCAAAATATGTATGGGTAGGTCACCATTCACCCAAATACATTTATTTTGATCCAAGCCACTCATCTCTTATTATCTTCCTTAGCCGTACCACCTAATAAAAGAAACGAGAAGCTCATCGCAACCAGCAAATGCCACGTGATTTAGGTTATAGTTGTGGGTGTAAGCTTTTAGTTTTTTAGTTTGTCACGTGCGGCATTGGCATTTTTGCGGCGCTTTATGCATACGGGGTGTCGGATTAAGGACCGAAGCTTTTTTTGCAGGTCATAACCATAAGAATCGAAGCTTTTTAGGTCATAACCCTCTACAAAACTATTATAACTATTATATTTAGAAGATTAAGAACAGCAACCACCTGCGTCGAACAAAGCTTTACAAAGAAAACCTAACCATCAGCTCAAGAATGACTACAATTACAGCATGCAACAAATGATTCAATATTCAAATAATCCAGTAAACTATAAGCCAGGTACTATGTGCAAAGTGGTAAATTGGTATGTACCGCGTAATGGGTATCTATGGTATGCATAGTAGAGTGAAGTTATACAAAAATTAACCTTTTTACTTACGACAGAGAACAAATATTTTCCGGAATCCAACCTAGTTTATTATTTGCTATCTTTGGTAGGTTTTGATTATTTTCCGGGATTAGTTAATTATGGATAATTTACTAGATTCAAAACTTTTTGATAACCCCGTTTTTAAACTTTAAAGTTGGTGCGTTAATGCATAACAGCAACTTATTTGGGAATTATTTTCTTTCCTTCTGCTTGTTCACACTTATTGTCTACCTCATCTGCATGCACGTTCTCGGGATGCACCCGCCGCCTCCCGTTTGTACACTACCAATTGTGATATCTGTAACAATGTAACCCATGTGTCTAAGCCCTGTATTGAGCAACATGACCCTTCACAAACGAACGCTATGTTTGGTTAGGCCTATCAGGGTTTGCATCACCTATCAAAGTTTTGCATTAACGTTAAGTATTGGCAACAAAACTGGCATCAATATTGTTGATAAACCTCGGTTTCGAAGTCCTAGAATCAAAATGCTTAATTTGTTCTTATTCTTAGTATTATTTTCGACTTGACTCTGGTTACTTTCAACTACATCTTTTAATCGAAATTATCTCCATGTAAACCCATGATCCAGTCTAAGAAAATCTCGCAATCATTTCTATCAAGCATTTAGGTTTTTCGGGATCAGGGGATTACATTTGGTGGCTTATTGCATTAACTCCTCTGCTCCGAATATGTTTAGTTACAGGTTAAGATATTTTCTTATGCGTCGAGGACTACAAAAAAAAATGTCTACATTATAACTCTCACAAGATCTAATGCATAAAATAAATATTTCCCTCTATACTTCTCCGCTTTAAACTACCAAAAGGCATTTTTTCTTCGGCCCGGGAAGGACAGAAGAATAAAAATAGAACTTCCAGAAGCCCGTCAATATACCCAAGAGAATTTCGGGAGATCGGAAGGTCTCAGATTGATCAAAACCCTTGTTATGATTAAATTGATAAATTATACACTAAATCAAGTAATACCCTACTAAATAAGAAAATGTAAGTTTGAGCGAATAAAGTTGGTGATGTAATCTACGGCAATACCTAATTGTCAGATGTGAAATGTGAAATAGTTGAGGTAACTGATATTGCACTTGCGTATATGTGCAAAGTCGTAAGTTTTGTCTTCTGTTACTGTAGTTAGTCAGTTGAAAAAGACATTTAACTACGGTGTCATTGAGAGACATCATCGAGATGAGCAAGCTTTTCTCCACAGTGATGATCAGTGATCACGGGGGTAGATAGTATGGTTATGATTACGATAAATTATCTGACGTCACACATGTGAGTGAAGGTCAAACGGGGCTAAAACGTTCCGAAAAGGAAAATGCTCAAAAATTGATCGGCCAATGAAAAACTACTAACTTCATCTAGCATATCTGAAGTGGAGACAATATAATAGATATGAAGGGAATAAGTGGGATAACTGGACAAAATAGTAGAAACATAGAAAAGCGTCTTGGCCTGAGTGATCTCATACTTAAGTGCATTGGGAGATTATATTTAGTTAAAGAATTTGTTATGTTGCCATTTGTGGAGAGGCTCCAGCTAAAAAGATTGCAAAAAGTTTTGGCTATGAATAACATGTAGTTCGGATTCGGTAACAGTGGATACCTATTACTTTACCGAATAACCTAAATTGGCCAATTCTCCAACGTCATAAAAATAATTACATTCTTTAGGTTGAATTGAGGGTTTCTCCATGCAAGAGAACGAAAGATACGAATAGAACCAGGCAATGCTGTTCTAATGCATGACGAAGAAGCTCATCGGAGGAGAACAATTTTCACATGCTAATCTAATGATCATGATTTGAGGTTCAATTACAGCCACAATATACCAAAGTGTGGTTTTAGCTATATTGCGAGCCCGGGAAGGTCCCGGATAGTTGCAGCCCGTACCGTGCGTGCATAGTAAAAAGCTGCTATAAAATCTAAAAAGCCTAATAATACAGCCTCTTTTCCTTATTGAGACGCACAGCGCTTCAAACTGGTAAATGCCAGTTAATTTTTTTGGATGCACGTTCCTCAACCCTTATCCTGCATCAAAAAAAAATGTTATGGTTAAGCCCCTCTTTCTTGGTATGACCAAACTTAATTTTTAAGGTTTTGAATCTAATCAACCTTCGCTTTTTTCGTTATACGTCCACGGTCTCATGCGTTCAAAATACTCCCACAGAAGGATCAGTAAATCCTAATAGGTATGTACTTTTAGTAGAAAATTAATGTGTGAATATTCTTTATACATTCCCTTTACATTTTACATTTCACATGTAACCCCGGCCAGCTTCCCCATACTTCAGGTACTGTAAATATTACAGTAACGTAGGTATTGAACTTATCCCCCCTCCCTATTCTTATCTATCCTTGTTCAAAGAATCATACAATTGTATCTTGTTGGTAGTCTTTTCGGTGTTTGTTTAGTGTTCCTAAAAATAGATATGTCAAACATTACTTCATCGTCTTCTCTAGAGTATAATTTCTTATTTATCTGTATTGTAAGCGTCGTAACATTCCACGCTGTAGCTTGATTTATTATAATAATACAATATGATGTTGGTCCATGCATAGGCGCTGCGAATATTCATCGCCCACATTTGACGCATCCTGCACAAAACCCATCGTATCTGATCACGGGCTTTTCTAGTGATTTAACAATAATGTCAATAGTTGTTCGATAAGGTACAGCCACTTCACAATATACTTGTTCAATCGATGAGTGACCCTTTGCAATTGCCTCAGCAGCACCCAGCGGCCATTCATTGGTATGATAAGTTACTCGGGTAATACTATTCGATGAGCCAATCTCCCATTGGCTATTTGTCCATTCACTTCACATCGCACACTGTGTTTAGAAATTTTCTCCATAACTCCAAGACAGCATAATCCCCACACAAAAATTTAAGTAAAAAAATGAAAACTGAATGTATTATGTCCTACAGAGTAAGGTACTAATTAGAATACTTGCAAGTGTAGTTTTATTATTACTACTTCTTTTTGCTAATTTTATTATTACTATTATTACTATTATTACAATTATTACAATTATTACAATTAATATTATTAATATTAGCTGTACCAAAAATGTCTTGTCCTTCGCACCGCTCGCACTAAAGTACACTGGTAGGCTGGTTAGTCCAGTGCCACAGATTGTTAGCTGCCGCGGTAACCTTTTTACTCCATTAAGTGCGATCTAGTTGTCGGGTACCGGATAGCGGATAACTTTTGGTTTTTAGGTCCGTGGAAAATGTTTTCAATACCACACTTCTTCTGTCACTACTGCAACCACCAATATTTGGATACTATTGTTTATTCTCCGCGGAAATGATATGTGCATCGGATGATGTTCAACTATTATTTTATTCTGTCTTTTTTTCTTTTGTTTATTGGTAATTGGTTATTTTGGTTTTATCTGATGTAAAATTTTACAAAGTTGCAAAATATTAAAAAAACGAACAAATTAATCTCATAATTGGGTGCTCCGAGAACAATAAATTGTTGAGCGAATAAAAACCATTCATGAGCCCTAATTGTTTAAATTGCACTAATTGCACTAATCGGACTAAAATTGATTGTTTTAGAGGGGAGGGGTGGAAAATGCAACTGGAGGCGAACCCTTCAACGGAGGGCTTTGATGGAGGATTTTCCAATGTTGGAAATATTTTTACTTGGTAGAAACGATTAACCATCGCAAATTATTAACAGAAACAAGCCACCCATATTATTTGGTCCAAGTACAAGCATGTATAGTATGAAATGTGTGAAAGGAATTATGTAGGTAAGTTTTTTTAACCATATAATTCTCTTCCTTGTGGTTGTGGAGGTGGCAGCGGTGCTAGCGGATATAGGGAGTGTGTACTGTGGGAGGGGAGGAATCTAGATGTGTAGTGAGATTGTTGGGGCTCTAAAATCCGAAAAATATACCAATGCAAGTGTAAAAACTTGGCATTCTGCGAATCTAGTGTAAAAGCAAGAACGATCCTAGATAATAACTTATCTTATAAACCTATTTTTACACTGGGTATCTTCGGGTGTGCTTCGGGTGTGCTTCGGGTGTGCTTCCGGGGCCATGTAGACTAGTAAATCACGTCTTTACGCCTTTACATCTTTACGTTGTATTTTTTTTTAATCTGCAGCGCCATAGATCTCGATTAGACTTGCACTTAATCTACAAATATTAAGACGTTTGTAAACCATGACAAAGAAGAAAATTATTAGAAGAAATAGAATTATTTCGAAACCCATTAGAGAAATTTTACAATAATGTCTTATACTAACAGTACCACATTTCAAGTTATTACCATGTGTATGTAAAACAGATGTTAATAAAATTTCTCGACCCCCCTCCGATTCATAACGCCTGAAATGTCTATTAAAGGAACATACAGTTGACGGAATATCCCCAGTGGCCTAGACCTGGGGTACGAGCGCTTTGATAGTTACTTTTTAATGTACAGATTCAGTTGTTAATCTAATTGAAAAAAATTAATATTTTACGAGTTTCTTAAAAGAGAACTTGGGCTCAATGTATCTCTTAGAAGTATAACAGAATGAGTGCAGTTAATGTCCGTTAAGGGCACCCCCTCCACCAACATTCTAGTTCAATTCTAAATAAATTCGTATTTTAGTGGGGTCAGTATATTACATTCGATTACTAAATTGGTCACATTATACGAAGATGAAAGATTCCCGAGATAACCGATTGTTCAGTTTCGGCCCAATTGATGTTTTCGATCGAATTTACTTGCCACCAATCTGTCAACCCTGATTACCGGGGTGCTGGTATATGTGTATACTTATATACACTACCATGTCTATGGAACATCTGATTGACGCGTGGAACACTACAACAACCGGCGAATATTACTTCGCCTTATGTACACAGTTGTGTCAACCTTGAAGTTTACACTGTACAAGCAAAATAGTGCAGAACGCATTTGATCACACTAGTACTAGCCACATTTTGATATGATATGATATGATATAATTTGATAATTGTAATTGTAATTGTAATTCTACGTTCGTTAATATGCTTTAGATAAATACTGTTTTAAATACGTTTATTATGAACAATTGAGCCCGTGAGTTTGTTAGACATCAAGATGTAAGAGCAGCCATATCACTATAAAGAATAAATCAATGAGATCCATTTACCAGACCAACTAGATGAGCATCAACCAATAAAAGACCAAAAACTAGAAACAGGTTACTTTAATAAGGTTTCTAAGCCAATGGAAAGTAAAGTACGCTCATTAAAAAATAAATAGCCAAAATACTCCAGCCCCACACACTCACACTCATTAATGTTCGCTTAGCAGCAGTTCTGTCTGTCAAAAATGACCATTTAATCCTTCTTATACTTTGGATAGTAAGTGTTGAATAAGTAACCATCAACAAGAACAAAACCGGTAATAACAGCAGTGTGAATACCAATGACCAATTTACTATTGGTATTGATTCTGGCTCTTTCTACAAAAGCAAAGTAACCAGCCACAACACCTGTTATCACAACCAATGCTTGAGTAACGACAACTGGATTTTGAAGTTCAGTAGTCACTCTAGACGCAGCACTAGATGATTTGGCTTCAACTTCAGATTCAACTCCAACCAAATAAGACTTCAATTGAGAAGCTCCTTGCTTTACAGAATCCACAACCTTGTTGAAGATTGACTTACCTTCTCTTTCTAATCTTTCGAGTTCTTCATTGATTTCCTTGGCTTTTTCATTATTCTTTTCAATGGTTTCTTTAGCTTCTTTCTTAGCTTCTTTCTTTAATTTATCAAATTCACTTGGTTTCACAGTTTCCACATTTCCCGATGGATCGGAAGTTTGCTTTACTTTTGGTGGGCTTGGTAATTTATCGGCACCAGTAGGACCGGAAGAGGCAGCAGCATCAGCGTAAGACATATTTATTGATATAAAAGTTAATTGAATATTAAAATCCAATTTCAGGGGGAAAGAGGCGTGGTTTTATACATGGGAATGGGTGGGTTGGTTGCCGTAAATGTCATTTCAATTCCGGGGTCTTAAGTTGCTACCCTGACAGCAATAAAGAAGGCAAGATCCGAGGACTACAGAAACGGGATTTAACTACAATTTGAAACACTAGAATGCAACTAAAACACAAAACCTCTAGACCTCCATACTGCAATGCCTTGTTTATTTTAAAAAATCAAAGTCCAATTGACCAATTAGGTATTGATCCTTTTGGGTGCTAATTTAATTACCCTCACCGCTGCCCTGTACTGAAACCCTGATAGCCCCTTATCAGTAACACATGCCTTTGGGAGTGCGTGACTTGATATGTCGCAGCACCAGCCGTTTCCACGACACCAGCCGCGACACCAGCCACTACTCAAACAAACAGAACTAGACAAAAATGAGAAATGAGAAATGAGAATTGGTGGGAGGTCAAGTCACGTGCTATCCAGGGCGCGAGCCCTAGCGACCCCGAAACCTTTTTTCTCCAATTCCTCGTCTCGTCCTCCACACAGGCTCCAGTCTCAGGCTCCAGCTATTTTGAAAATTTTCATCACCACCATCCTTTCCTCTCCATCGTCGATCGAAAACCAACCCCCCGGCTTTCCACGTAATATTCCGACAATCAATACAACAGTAAAAATGTCTGCTCCAGCCGCTGCCCCAGCCGAAAAGAGATCTTTCGGTAGAAACAACAGAAGAGGTCCAAGAAGAGGAAGAAGAGATGAAGAAAAAGGATGGACTCCAGTCACCAAGTTAGGTAGATTGGTGAAGGCCGGTAAGATTACTTCTATGGAAGAAATCTACTTGCACTCTTTACCAGTCAAGGAATTCCAAATCATTGATTTGTTATTACCAGACTTAAAGGATGAAGTCATGAAGATCAGATCTGTCCAAAAGCAAACCAGAGCTGGTCAAAGAACCAGAATGAAGGCTGTTGTCGTCATTGGTGACTCTAACGGTCACGTTGGTTTAGGTATCAAGACCGCCAAGGAAGTTGCTTCCGCTATCAAGGCTGCCATTGTTATCGCCAAGTTATCTATCATCCCAATCAGAAGAGGTTACTGGGGTACTAACTTAGGTGCTCCTCACTCCTTACCAACCAAGGTTACTGGTAAGTGTGGTTCCGTTGCCGTCAGATTGATCCCAGCCCCAAGAGGTAAGGGTATTGTTGCTTCCCCAGCCGTCAAGAAGTTGATGCAATTAGCTGGTGTTGAAGATGTTTACACCACCTCTTCCGGTTCTACCAGAACCACCGAAAACACCTTAAAGGCTGCTTTCGTTGCTATTGGTAACACTTACGGTTTCTTGACTCCAAACTTGTGGGCTGAAAACACCTTAGTTGCTTCTCCATTAGACGTTTACGCTGAAGAAGCTCACGCCGGTAAGAAGAGATACTAAGCGTTTTTCTAGTTTTAATTAGCTAGTGCTTAATATATTAATTATCGATAATTTATTACTGTAGAACAAGTTGTAGATGCAAAAAAAATAGACTAAATCTAGTTAGTGGCCATCATGATTACGTAAATGCTTACCAACACATATGTCCATTTATTTTTATGACCTAATAACCAGGTTTCTGCCCCATAATAAGAGATATATTGTTTAAAATAACATAAACTTGTACATTTATATCACTTGTATATTTATGTTAATGTTCTGATCGTTTTCTGGTCATTTTCTGGACTCTTAGGCTCCATTTATAACACTAAAACCTAATTAATATACTTAGCACAACCAAGAAAACAACATAATATCCTTTCCAACCATAACGATAATGAACTTTATTACTTAGCAAACTATCAATTCAATTCTAGCTTTTAATTCTAAAACAAAGCAGTTTGTGCTTGGAATAGCCATTTATTTTGCAACCAAATCACCTTATTCTTATCACTTTTTATACCGAAGCTAATCGATACCTACAAATTTTTTAAATAAACATATTATGAGGACATTATCCTCTGAGAAACTTATATTATACACTATAAAATGAGCATCAATGGAATAACCAGACCTTTAATAAACTGATTAATCCACGTAATTAAATTCGTAACTTGAAAACTCTGCTTTTATAAATTAACTTGTAAAGCAACGCGGTCTTTAATTATATTGATTAAAAAAAAGTATCAAAATCACTTTAACATAATTGTTCTTTTTCTGTACTGGATATTTCAATTCTTTATTTTATCAATTTAATCTTGAACAGCTTGTTCCATGACCTGATCTTGCGGCACAGCAAAGGCTCTATCAGTAGTAGAAGTACTACCGGAATCTTTACTCCAAGTATTACTTTGAATATCTCTACCTTCTGGATGTTGGTACAAACAGTTTTTGTTAGTACACTTGGAAGCAAAACGACAGATTTCTTTAATTGGATGAGCAAAAGTACAATCAAGTCTCTTACACATGTCACCTGCACGGCATGGAACAAGGGAAGTAGCATGTCTTCTTGGACATTTGAAGTTTGTACATAAATTACCAAACTTACATTGCTCTAAGGCAACATCTGGGTTTGGTGGAGCAACAGGTTTAGCGGATGGTGGAGGTGGATGAGCCTTGCCACAGTTGACATCAGTGCATCCCTTTCCAGCAGGACACCAGTCCAAAGTGACGATTTTAGCATTTCCATTAGCAGGAGTTGGATGAGCAAATGGACAAGTATCCTTGGTACATGCTAATCCATACTTACAAGTAGCTTGAGCCAAAAGAGCTTCATGCTTCTTCTTTTCTTGGAATTCCTTCTTAGACTTCTCCAACTTAGCAATAAGTTCTTGATCTTCATCTGGATGCAAAAAGTTACAAGTACCTGGAGGATTGGTACAGTTTGGATAAGCAAAACAATTCTTGGTAGGATGAGCAAATTCACATTCTTTATTATTACAGTATGGGAAATCAGCACATCTTCCCTTTGATGGTTTAGAAGCAAACTTGGTAACATGTACATTAGGATTGGAGGAATCTCCCAATACCTTGTTCATGGTTTGAGCATTAAGAGTTCTTCTTTGAATAGGATTTCTGGAACTGGTGTTCTTGTGAATACCTCCACGTGCATGCTTACCAGCACGAGAATCAAAATCTCTGCTGTTACTCTTATGTTGTCCTCTTGGTCCAGTTGGAAGAGATGGAAGTCCATTTCCTTCACCATCAACTGGTGATGGAGAGAAGTCATAATGGACCTTTGGTGGTTCAGATGTTTGTGCTGGTTCAGTTCCTGCAACTGGCATAGCCGCTTGGGCTGGTTGTATGTGGAATTGTTGAACTTGTTGCAATGGCTGCTGCTGTTGTAGCTGTTGTTGCTGTTGTTGTTCAGGTTGTTGTTGTTGCTGCTGCTGCTGAACGGCACCGCCCTGATGCACGCTTTGTATTCTTTCGATCTCTCTGTATACACTTTCAACAAATGGAACATCTATGGGTATATCGGTGGTATCTTTAACTTCTTGAGCGATTTCTGCAGTTGATCTATTACTCACAATCAAAATGATGATGAATTCGGCAATATCGGGCGCATCATCGGTGTTGTAACGGTTCTTCAACTCTTGGATCAAGTTGGCCTTTAATTCTAACCCAATAGGGTCTTCTGGGGTAAACAGGACTGTCATTGTGGAGTGTTATGTAGAGAAAGTGTTTTTGGAAAAACGAAAGGCGATTTTGATGATCAATGCGGTCACGTGGAGTCAATGTGTTTGGTCACGTGATATACTGTTCAAAAGATATATAGAATGGTCCTTGGGCCAATCAATGTATTAAAAGTATCAGATAGAACTTTCGTACTAGCAGTATCTTGATTTTACCCGACTGTTATATTCCCAGTACATCTTGGGGTGTTACACTGGCGGTTATAGAGCGATTACAGATATACCTTGACTGGCGGAACTAGAGACTCGGTCAATATTCAGTGATGACCTGTTCCATATCTTCTGTGATCTTCTACGGTACTACAACCGTGAGTCTATTAACATTACTGTGTATTAATTGTTAAGCCAAGGAGAAATGAAAGTGGCTTACGTAATATATAACACCAGCAAGTCCATCGCACATCCTGCTCTCTTTCTTGGCCCTTTTAACTTTTGCTTGGCTGTTTTCGCAGCCAATGAGCCTACTGCTGGTTGCAACCTCACGACCTTTTAGAAATATTAATAACCTTACCAATCCAGCTATTACCTCTTTTGGCCTATACTAATTGGAAAAGGTCTTCTTTAACATCTCCCAACAATTCCTTTGTCAAGCCCATGATGACGTCCAATTCCTCAGTGATTGTAGATGTCACCAAGATATATGAATAAAGCAAGATAAAATCTTCATTTGTAAGTTTCACCAGCTCATCCGAGTTATTTCTGATTTCACTCAATTTATAAAGCAATCTATCTTTGGCATGTTCGGTAGAGGCTGGCTTACTAGGCAATGGAAAACCCAATCTCATTGCACTAGCAATGGTGTAGAAGATCAAAAAGACTCTATGTTCAAGTTCGCTCCTTTCTGATTCAATATAGTTTAAAACAAACTCTTCATTGTAATTGATGATAGGATCAACCTTAATCATAAGACTGATATTTTGGAATGAATCAATAATTGTAGACGTACTTTTAAGTAAATTTCTATAAGTTTGTTCTGGGAAACTACCTTTAAGACGGAACTCAAGAGGTGCTTGTTTAAGCAAAAGTTCACATTCTGCCAACATTAAGTTAATACCTTCTTCACCTTTCAATCCAATTAATCTCTTATTATTTTCATCATAATCCAAAGGACCCGAACTCCATACAATACCCAATCTAAGCCATAAAGTAGTTAATCCCTTCTTCAATCTGGCACGAGCACTATTAGGAAGAAATACAGATGCCATGACTAATGCCCAAATAATACCAATCGAAACAGAAATAAATCTATGAAATGCAATTTCTCCAATAATTGGAGAATCTCCTCCTTCACCTCCATCTTCAGAATCTTCTTGAAGCATACTATAAGAGTACAAAGCACTCAAATTATAAGTCAACAAGATAAATCTTCCAAATGGGTTATTCTTTTTCCAAAATAAAATAATATAAAATGAAGGAATAGTAATAATGATACCTGTTAAACATAATGCATAGACATTTGCATCTGTTACTACCCAAACCACATAAGCAGCAAATGCACCAATGAAAGTACCTATAAATCTCCATTTAACAGTCATGGTGGTACCACCTAAAGATTTATTCATCATAATACAATAAACTGTAAGAGCCCATTCAATTCTCCATGAATTAAATAATTCTCTTGTTTGAGGTAAAAATGCCAGTGCTGATAATACTGATGCACCCAATCCAACTCGAATACCGAATTGGACTTCTGTATTTCTGAATACTTTTAATGCTTTCCATAATTTGTAGGACCATTTTTCTTGAGAGATTTGTCTTTGAGTCTTCACATTGGTAGACTTATATTGACTTTGAAGATCCAATAATGCTGCATTTAAAGTACTACTTCGATGTTGATCAGAAAATGTTTTTTGATCTTTCTTTTTCCAGAACTTCAACCAAGACCAAGATCTTGACTCATTTCTAGCACTTTCGTATCTTTGGGTCAACTTCAAGAATTCCATTAATTCTGATGCATAGAGACCTAATAATGATGCAAAATTACCACAACAAGCAGCCACTTCTTCTTGGTCAGTCTTGAATGGTATATCTGAACTCTTGAATACGTCTTGACTGTAAAGCTTTTCCAAAGATTGGGCTTGTTTTGTTTCGAATAATCTAATGGCTTCATGTAAAGATCTTTGAAGATTTTCAGTTTTGGCAAAAATATTAGGACTATCTTTACTGTAATTTTCAAAAGGAATCTCTGCCAAAATTCCCTTGATCGTGAAAATAAATGATTTCATAGGTGGGGCAAGATAATAAACAAAAGTATCGAACAACTGTTCATGAGTAGAATTATCTGAAATTTGAGATTCTTGTAGATCTGGTTCTTCCAACCATTCTTCTCTAAAGCTATCCAAACTTTCTATATCTCCTTCATTTGAATGAAGTAATTTCCATTGCATCTCAGTAGAGCTTCGCAATGCTTGCAAATGTCTGGCTAAAGAAATAGTCGATTTAACTAATTCATTAAAAATTACCCATTCCTTTTCTCTACCCTTTGCCCTAAGCTCAAACATGGCTTCTTCATTATTAGTATTTAATTTTGAGATATTGCTCTTGAGCTTATCAAAAGCCAAGGAATCCTTTGGACTAAATTTTTCTCCTGATAAAAACCGATGTGATACTAACGATAATACCGATGACATGATATCGTACGAGTCATTAAGTGATGTTCGCAACTCCTCAACCGCACTAACTGGATATACTAGATAACAAACGGCCACACTAATTATACATCCAACCACCACCACATCAAAAGTAGCCTTTAATCTATCCAATGGAATATTGGCTGCGTTCAAACTTCCTTCCTTGACTATACAAGTAACAATAGAAATTGATGCTAAAGAACACGCAGTATTGGCTTTATTATGACGCATTTTCATATACGCCACTATTCCCAATGCAACAGAACTAATTATTACATCAATTGCATGCGATATCTCGTCTTCTCCTCTATTAAAAAATACAGTAGATATGGCTCGACATACAAATGATACTGAGAAACTGAATAAAAGTGATATGATGACAAAGATAAGAGTTTGATGCATGGAGCCCTTAGATCTTGCAGGATGGAAATAAACGGCCACGGTAGCAACCACATGTTTGGAATCGGTAGAACCAAGAAACTCATCAAATGGAGTCCAATATACACCTAATGAGGCTATAAAGTATGCAATGGAACATTTCAGAACACTTTGAAACACTTGGTCGGATGATAATGCAAAGATCGGATCAAATATCCGATGTATTCCGTTTTGGATAACTGTCAAATTACTAGAAGTAGTCAGTCTACCTAGAAGCGGACTTCTTTCGGTATGAGTACTTCCGAAACTAGATGTAGATAATGAAACAGGCCGTCTAACTCTTTCACCAGTACTGGCGAGAATTACCGAAGATTGACGTTCAACCATTCGGATCCTTTTCGTTGGAGCCTCTGAGAGGTCCGCCGTGTCTCCCATTCTGTTCCGAGCAATGTTATTGTATTTTGATTATGTTTGATCCTTCATCATTTTAAAATGATGGTTATGTATTTTTGCACGTGAGCGATAAGGCGAAGTAACACCATCAAGTTTGCAGCAATACCGCCAACTGCCCCCGATGCCCCCAATTAGACCAGTAAAGATATGACTTCTGGTGGATCAAACAACAAGCTTAATCTAAAGTCATATGGCTCCATATCCACCTCGTATCTTACATATACGAGAACTTCAGTGACTGTTCTAAGATGAGACTGAGATGGCTCCACTGAGCTAGCCATACAAGTACTGTCGCTTGACCTCTTACTTCTTCCTCTCAAGACCATCGATACATTAAAGTCATGAAAAAGTTGTTACCTTTGCTAGCCTTGGTGTTGCTCATGATCTCCAATGTCTCTACAAGATACAGAACATACACTTACTAATGTCCAGAATGGAGCCTGTTTTGCAGACTATTCTTCGTCAATTGTAAAGGTTTCTATGCAATTGAGTGATGAATCATCGGTCATCCAAGTATTTTTGGTGGATCCTGAAGTTTCTCCAATTGACCGTCTTCAATTCTATGATTCACAAGTATCAAAGCCAATAGCCAGCTTTCCTGAAGTTCTTGATGGTGACAATAGTCCAATTCTTCAAGAGGATAGAACCACCATTAGTGTTGAGGTCGCAAGTTTCAAAACTTACTGTATCCAAATACCACAATTTTATCATCCATCTGACAAGCCAGAAAGTTATAGTAATGAGATTTTGTATGCTCATGATCTTTCTATAGATTCAAAGTATGAAGATTAAGTATCAGGATTAGACAATCATAGTAGAAGAAATTTTGTAGACCAAAAACTATTTTCGAAAAAGCTTATCTAATTCGAAATTTTGAAATTATTAAACAATTAAACAATTGAATACATTCTATTTTCGTTTAATAATAGAAACCAAATGGCGAGTGAGTGGTTTTTCTTGGTTTATCAATTGTAGTTCAAAGATAAAATTCCAATAGATAAAATACATTTATTTTACCTAAACTCGCAAGACCTATAATTTACTAGATCATGATCTTGGTTCTTATGGTTAACTTCCAAAGACAATCTTCTTTACCAATTTTACATAGTAAACCAATATCGTGTAGATAATCGGTGATAACTGTTGTGAAAATACTTCCCAGGTAATTCTTTCTATAAGATATACTTATGAAAAATTTTCCTGTCAACTGAAACTAACTGAATACTACACATCTTATTATATCACCTTATTCGTATTTACGTCTACTTTCTGTCGTATTGGTTTCGAAACGTTGTCACTAACCACAAATATATCAACGTTACCCAAACATTGGATTCAGATACTTCTATGCGCTATTCTATCAAATCCTCTAATTATTCCTTCTCTCGCTCACAGGATCTCTGTTACTGGACCAATGAAACGTCGCATTTGTGGTTAAGCACCAAAGCATCAGAGTCCCGTTCTCGCTGCTTCTTCCAACAGCCGCCTCAACTAGGCACACTGCCAAAGTTATTCCGAGAATCTGAGCCCTGAAGCGATGAAGTCAAAAATTCATGGTCGTGAAAAGAATCAAGAGCCAGTAATTACTCTAATTTCACCTCCCATAGTACCTGAATATCAAGTACTGGACGTCATCACCAAACTACATCCTTACGAATAGACTCGACAAGATATACCACCAGTTCTGTTTATAAACTTACTCTATAACCACCACTTGATATTTCCTACTTCCATAGGTCCTTTCAATAAAACCGTTTTAATTAAGACAATAAACCCTGGTCATTTGGCGTTTGGGGCTTTGGCATTTCAGGTTTCGCAGCCATCTCATCGAGATCATTCATAACCACTTAAAGCCACAAAAGCCTCTAGATCATTAATCTCCACTAATGTTAAATTGCAATAATGTTTATTCTAAACTATTCTTAACTATACTACAACTCAATTAATTTTTCTTTCGTAGTATCTTCATTACTGATTAATCATACTATAAACAAGTTCGTAAATACTCTATAATATAAGGACATGATTCGTAAAATATTATTCTAATGCACAGAAGTGCTATTATGATCCAGAGTGAATAGCTAAATCCACTCTATAATTTATAAGGTTTTTTTTTTTTTCAATTAGTGTTGAACTATTGAATGGGAACTCATTTAATGAGCTCCATGATATGTTGATTGTTTTTTTTGTTTTACACTATTTTTTTGCTTTGACTTAATGTTTAGTTGTCTTCGTAACCAATGATTTCTCTGAACAAGTCTTCACATGGAACAGTAGCACCTAACTTGGCACAAAGCAAGAAAACACCACTCAATTTTCTGTGTAATGAATAGGTTTCTTCTGGTGGTGGAGTTAAACGTTCACTTAACATGACACCAACGTTACCTCTAACTCTGTCAGTGATGGTTTGATCCTTGAAGTTGAATGGCTTACCCTTGTTGTCAACAGGAGAGAAAGCTTCACCAAGAACCATGACTGAATCAATGTGAGCTTGAGTCATTTGTGGGGATTCTAATCCTGTAAGGTATCCTAACTTCTTGGAGTAAAGTTCAACGGAATCACGATCCTTACGGACAGCGGCACGAAGAACATTAATGTAATCCTTAATGAAATCATCATTAAAGTCACGGGCAGCACCAAGATCAAGTAATTCAATCTTCTTGGTTTGTTCATTGTAGAGGAAGTTGGCCCAGTTTGGATCAGTTTGCATAAATTTGAATTGTTTGATTTCCATAAGACATAATCTCATAATGTTGGATGCAATGTAATCTTTGGTTTCTTGATCCCAGTTACCCTTGACGATTTCAACACCTCTCATACGTTCCATAGTTAAAACGTGTTCACCACATAAACCGTGGAAAACTCTTGGAACAGTAAAAGCATCATCATCACCGATTAATTCTCTGTATCTCATCAAGTTTTGGGCTTCTCTGATGTAATCACATTCCCATTTAAGTTCAGTTCTAGCATTAGCAATGGTTTTATCAAGGAATAAACCAGCTGGAAGAATGGAAGAAGCAGTAAGGAGCATTAATAAGTTGTTTAAATCAGAATCGATAGAATCAGCAACACCAGGGTATTGGACCTTAACAACTACTGGAGTAACAGATTCAGATACTTCATCATGAGCAACAGCAGTGTGGACTTGACCAATAGAGGCAGCAGCAACTGGAACATCATCGAAAGAAGCAAACATACGTTCTCTCCAGTTTTGACCAAGATCTCTAACAAGAACTCTTTCTAATTGACCAGGAGGCATGTAATGAGCAGAGTTTTGGACTCTCATTAAGATTTGTTGGATTTCAGCTGGGAGAATGGTGGAATCTTGGAAGGACATCATTTGACCGATTTTAAGAGCAGCACCTCTCATTTTGGAGAACTTCTTGGCCATACGTTCGATGTTGGCAGGAGATAAGATTAAAGATTTCATAGAAAGACTGGAAGTGTTACCAGTGGCGTAGTGTTTAATACCTTGCTTGGCAGCACCAATACCCATACCGGCAGCCAAAGATCCGTAATGGAAAATTCTAGCTAATCTGGTAGATGGGACTTCAGAACTTGACATTTCAAACTTTTGAGATTCTTCATTAGATTGAGCCATTGGAACTTCACCAATGATCTTTGGATGGTCAAAGTGAGGAGCTGAAGTAGTGGATGCTTTACGGGTGGATAATGAAAATGCACGAGATGAGGTTGAAAAAGCGCGTTTTTGATTCTTGGAAGTGGCTCCAGAAGAACCAGAACGACGAGTAGATTTGGTTCCTTTAGTGACATGGACGTTGTCTGGCTTTACTTCAGCCATGGCTCTGGCTTGCACAGAAGTGGATTTGGCATCATCCCATAAATCAGATGATTGGTCCATTTGGCGTAAAGGGTATCCAGCCCAAGAGTAAGCGTAGACTTGAGCAGCATCCCTCTGAAATGCAGTACAAGCACCAGATAGCACTTGTGAAGCCGAGCCGGCAATAGCTGATAATTGGAATATATTCTTACTAACTGACATCTATGGACCGATGAAATTTGTATTAGGAGTACCCAAAGTATATTTGGTTTAAGTAATGTTCACTTGAATAAATTTTTGGTTGTAAGTAATAACACAGGAATTAAATTTGGCGTACACTTCTTTTTTATATAAGAAAGCGGGATGAATGGAGAAACTGACCCGCCTTGCTGGTTTTGTGATGCCAGTGGGGCTGAAAATTTTCGGCCACGGGGAGAGTGCCACCGCGCAGAATTTCGGGGGTTTTTTTTTTTCTGGTGGTAGTGGTGGGGGTGGGGAAATAAGCGTGGTGCGGTGCGAATCGTTGTGACTCAGAACGGTACAGGCTACTGGTACTAATAGTGTGGTGCTAATGGTACTGTTTGCTTCTGGTTGTACCGGTACCGCTACGGGAACAAGGGGAAGTGGCAGAGGCGGGTCCTCCACCTTTGTTCAGTTAAGGGGTAGGGGTCTTGGTACCTGAAGCTAGACGGGCTGTGGGTAGAACTGGCACAGTTGTAGAAGTTTTTTAAGTTGCGGTGCTGATCCGTATGGCCGTTGCTGCCAGATTATAGTGGTAGTGGTAAACTGGCAGTGCGGTAGTAACTAGAGTATGTGGTACGTGGTGGGGCACACATGGCGGGGGAATTGGGGGCCTGGAACCCACAATGATCTCTATGTTAGCCAGTCTCAGACTGGGGACTGAGATTTTTGGTTTTGAACCTTGGTTTCCTAAGTTTGGCGGCTTGCCATTGCCATTGCCATTGCCATTCCTAGAATATACTTGTTGCCGGTATCGCTAAATTACTGACATAAGACAAGGTTCAAAATCTGTGGAGTCTCTCGCTAGAAAAAAAAAATTTTAGTCAAAAATCGCAGCAAGTGGCAAGCCCCCGCCATACACGAGATTAGGAGAGCAATTGGCAATTATACTTAACACCGCCTATCACTATAACTATTATTTGTTTATGATAGGCTATACTAACTTGAGCCTGTCACTACATATGAGTGACTAACTTTGAAGAGCAAAAAAGATGGCAATCGTTGCTGTACTGTTGACATCTTGTTTACTTTGATTCGTCCCGAGGTTTGTCGCAGTACCAGTTCCATCTCAGACGTTTAGGCCCTCTTTCACAAGCTCTCCGAAAAAAACGTCCGGTCCTCCGAGATCGTGTAGATTACACTCTCAATCATAACAACGGATATGGTGATAGGTGAGCCGGAAAAGCAAGGCCCAGCCAACGTGCTGCCTCATGAAGCCTGTGTAGTTCCCAGTTTGACCTTTGCTATGCCTTATCAGGTAATAAACCTCCATTCCTATTCATATGCTACAATGTGGGAGGCCATAACAAGGGTTTTTTTTTTTTTTTTTTCCCAAAGCCTCCCACTATTAGCCCATCAGCCTACAACGAGCATGGAACAAAATACGAACAAATACACCCATCCAGTACAATTCGCCGAGCCATACAATAGAAACACGGTCTGCAAAAAAGCAAAACACTCATTACCTATTACCACTATCACAGTCTTGACTAAATCAATTTCACCACAGAAACACATGGCGCAACCTATCAATAGATTGCAGCATGGTGATTGTATGGCTCGGTAATACCAATTTTTGATTTTAACTTTTTGATGGCGTTCTCCTGCATTTTGACCTGTTCTCCCTATCACATGGTGGGGCTGTATCGGTACGTCTCGGTAAGCCTAGCACCAGTTCGCACTACTACCACCACTACTACCACCACTACTACCACCACTACTGACACCAAATGTCACTGACACCTGACACACAGCGGTATCGGGGTACCAATAGCCCTTTCCTAGTAGTGCCCGTATTACCCTTCCATGCAGCAATTACTTAGCCTATTGGGATCATGTTGCCGATAATGTTGCATGGGATGGGCTGGTTCATCGATTGCAACCCTCTTCGCACCCTTGTCAACTCTTCAAAGTTGATATCTCCTAGTTTTTTGATAAAATGTCAAATTTCTATAATTATTGATTTTTGCTTGGTATCCCCCCTCACCTCTTTGCCCTAACCATTGGCGTACCCCTGAAAAACCTCTCCTCCCCCACCATACCAAGAAATTGTTCTATGTTTCTATTTTCAATAAAAGAGAAGCATTGCTGTCGCCGCAAAACTACAGTATCCTTCTCCTCCACTCCTTCGTTGAGCCCTAATTCCCATTTTTAACATAAGTGCCAGTGGAAGTGGCTCTAAAAGTAGTGTTCCATATTTCCACAGCGGTCGTGCCCCCATCACCCATCACCCATCACCCATCACATCCTCTACTGGTTCCCCCAGTAGCAATTCCCACTGTACCTCACCGATAACAAAAAAAAAAGATCTGGGGTACTCCGGGCCACAACACCAGCCACCCAGCATCATGACCACTTTTAAGAGAAGTACCTACCAAGTGACCCAGGGCCTCATGTCCCCTGCTACCAGCATCCTACAGGGATCATTGATCATTCCCATTCCAAGCTGTTTCGCCTGCACGTGAGGTAATTCACGTGGCATCACAATTCTGTTGATTGATACTATTATTACCAACATCTGATGTTTATTGCCAGCGATCTCTTGTATACAGGATACCTGTTTGTTGATAAAAAAAGCCCAGATCTAAAAGGGTCATTCTTCCCCCAGAAATCATTATCGTTTTCCAATCTCCGTTACATCTTTCAAACAATGGCGAAAAGTAGCTCAACATACGGAAGTCCTCGTGTTCCACCTACCGATGAATCATTCAATCCTTATGAAAATGCCAAACGTCAATCAATGCTCGAGCAACAGCGAAGAGAAATGTTTCAAAGGTATAATTCACCTAAAATCATTATTAATGATGATCCAGTGATACCTTCATATCCAATCCTCGAGCTGCTGAAAAGAAACGCCAACTATCACTTGAAAATCGTCGTTGTAGGTGATGGTGGTTGTGGTAAAACGTGTCTTCTTGTAAGTTACGCTCAAAATAAGTTTCCTGAAGTATATGTTCCAACCATTTTTGAAAACTATGTCACTTTGGTTACTACTCCAAATAATAAACTTATTGAATTAGCATTATGGGATACTGCCGGTCAAGAAGAATATGATAGATTAAGACCTCTTCTGTATCCAGATGTGGATATTTTATTGGTTTGTTTTGCTCTTGATAACTTGGTTTCTCTTCAAAATATTAAAGATACATGGTTCCCAGAAGTCAGTCATTTTTGTCCAGGTATTCCAATTGTTTTGGTGGGTACCAAGGCTGATTTAACTACTACCATTGATCCTGATCTTCCTATTCAATTGGCCACTGAAATTAATGCTGTTGGTTATATTCAATGTTCTGCAAAGACCATGTTCAATATAAAAACGGTTTTTAATTTTGCCCTCAACCATTTCCAAAAACAAGTGGAGATGCAAGAGCAAATGGAAAAATCCGCTGGCTCAAGAAAAAGATTATCTAGAGTTTTACATGGATCATCTGTAGGTGGTTCTTACAGCTCTCAAAACTTCCATTCAAGGAATGCATCAGGTACCTCCAAGAGAGGACACATAAAGAGTGATTCTGCTGCTCTTTTAGATTCTCCTTTGGTAGAAGACGAATATACTAACAATCCTTATGGTAATTTCCAAGGTGAAGCAAAGTATAACGAAGACGAGTTTGCATTTACAAGAGACGATAGAAATAAGAAAAAGAAAAAGAAGAGATGTGTGATCTTGTAAGGATACAAACAAAGAAAGAAATGCATTATTATTCACCCCTTTCAACTTCACTCTATTTTTTTCCCCTGTCCAGCTCCTCATTACCTGATCGACCTTTTTCTTCACCATCAGGCAAATGGATTTTGCATAAAAGGAGTTTGCACGGTTTAGATTTCTACTGTTTTTGCAATTACTTCATGCAGTGATTTTTTGACTTGCCAGGAGTCCATACAGCCTCTTATCGCATCAAAATGTTTTTTTTTTAAAAAGTATAATCAGTTATAGACCAGGCCAATGGTTTTTCTACTGGATAAGTACCTCTATGACGAAATATCTTCCAGGCCCCAGTTTTTTATCTGAACACTTTCGGTATCTTAACTGATACCACAATTCCCCGAACTTCGGGATGTATGTTATATTGATTAGCAGGGTTTTGATTTAATAGACCTCATCAATCAGCCCCATAAATATTTCACTTCATTAATTACGTTATAAATGTCCAAAGAAAAGAAAAAAGAACCTACTGGTATTATGTTCAAGTGTAGAAAGAGTAAAGGAATGGTGATTTTTGCAACCATGTGGAAATGTAGATAAGTTGCAAAATCAGCGTTTTTGGATCATGACAATAAACACGTTTTAGGCGTTTCAGATTTGAAGCGACAAGATGGAAAAAACTGTCAAAAATTAATAGGTTATGAACTACTTGATTGTTACTATTAATTGTGAACTATTTATTGTTATATTCACACCAACAAGATATCTAAATGATACGCTAAAATCATATTGGTCCAAAAGTCACCATTTGTAATTGAAGGTTCTTTGAGAACTTCATGATATTTTATGTGGGTTTTATGAACTGAGTTTCATGGGAATTTGTTGCAACCATTGAAATGGTCTTCCATTGAGTTACATTTTTGCAACTATTTGCATTTGTGAAAAAAAATATAATTGGTGTTTTGGGTGTCAAATTATGTAATATTATTATGACAAATACCAACAAAGGTGATACTTGGTAGATAGTGGATTATTGTTATACGAAAGCAAACTCGTAAATGTTATTGTCAGACGAATATTCACATGTAATTGCAATTTTCGTCTAGGATTCATTATTATGGCAGGAGATGAGATGGCACAGAAAGAGGAAGAGCTCTTGCAAAGCGTACTGTACAATTAGACTGGGAGAATAGCAAAATAAAAATATAGATTTGAGAAGAGCTTCCATTCCAATAGAATATGTTGATAATGAAATTGATATAACTTTGCATCAACTGGTTTGTCTACAATTGACTGCGAAATACTGTATCAACACGCTAGGAACAGTACCGTCAAAGTCTTGATAAATCTAGCATCGGGGCCGATTATCGGAGTCCAAAGGCAGCTAAAACTTCGTCTAACTTATTTTGCACCTTCATGTCCTTAGAACGGTGATTACACGGTTCAACGACCACTACAACGTCTAATAGAATACCATTTTTCACCTGTGAAAAATCTCACGACCAGTGCCAAATGCACTTCGCCATTACCAAGGTTCCAAAATCAATTATAGACAAAGAAGAATCTAATAAACATGACCCACTGTGGATTCCAGTACATTCCTGCCACCAGCCTACCCTCCCCCCCACTATTGCTTGCTAAGCAAGACTGGGCCGCTATGTTTATGCTGGAACATGCCCATCAGTGTGACTACCGACCCCACTAAAGTTCGTTACCCCTAACTTTACCCCAGAGTCGCGTACTATCTAGACCCCAGTAGCGAGACAAGTCGCGTGGTTCCGTAGTTTTCCAGTACCAGTTATCCACTTCTCGCGGTGCTACTACTAGCTCTACAACTTGTTCTACTTGTCCCACTAAACCACAGTAAACCTCTAGCTAAGCGGTATAAACACCCTCACCCCCCCCATTGTAGAATTTTTACCACCTCAATTACCCGACTGAATATATAGACCACTTTTCCCCAGCCCATTTCCCTCCTTTATACGTTTCCCCTGTTCTTTCTTTCCATTCCCCGTACTAGTTGAAATTCTCACTAACCTCCCTCACTACGTGGGTCCCCACGCTTCCTGTACACACGTCGACAATATAAACAGCCCTGCGATTGCGATTGATCCACGCTGAGTCTCCTATAGTCCTAACCACGACTGCCTCTTCATAGCCAGACCGGACCCAGCTTGATATCGTATCACTACTGCCCGAGTCAGCCCGAGTCGATTAGCGCACAACTATCAATTCCAAATTACGCTTAATTGATAATCAAACTTTAAGCGCCCTATTTACTACCATCACCGAGTTTACAGCAATTTGTTAGTGAACAAAACAGTTGATATTTCAAAGTCCCTGACATCACCATACCATATTCAAGGGAATTATAGCTCAAAAGCAGACACCAAGTCAATCCCAAAGGAATACTTTCGAAATCAAAGAACCAATTTCTTCTATCATATTTATTTATCCTTATTAATCTTTATTCATGGTGATGAAACCTACCGTGTCAAAGTTGGAGCAGGATCTTCTCAAAAAACCATCCACTGGCATTGATGATAAAGATATCGAGATCCTCCTTTCCCCTAATAACCTCGGCGATGCCGGTAACAAGTCCAATGATCATTACAAGGTGCGATTATCTCCCTTCAGATACAAGATTCGGTCTATGATCTTACCATATGTTCGTAAAGAAACAGACGTGCTTGAAAAAGTTCAATCTACCATTCGGACTCCATTTCTTGATTTCTACTTTGCATGGACCGCCAATTTAGCATCTCATACTTTCTATGTGCTTATGCTTCCAATACCCATTTGGTTTGGTGCCAGTACTTTAGCTCGGGATTTGGTACAAGTTTTAGGTTTTGGTATTTACTTCACTGGGTTTCTTAAGGACTACTTTTGTTTACCAAGACCTAGATCTCCTCCTGTAAGAAGAATTACCATGTCGGGTTATACTGCCAAAGAATATGGATTTCCCTCCAGTCATAGTGCCAATGCTACGGCCGTGACTTTGGTACTTGTTGCAAAGATCTTAGAAAATAGAGATCAATTCACTCACACCACCTATGTTGCATTATTAGTGACATCAGCTATCTATTACGTATCGTTGATTTTTGGAAGACTTTACTGTGGTATGCATGGATTCTTGGATTTATTGGTAGGTTGTGGTGTTGGTACCGTATGCTTCCTCTACAGACATTATTTGGGAGCTAAGTGGGATAATTTCTTATTTGGAAACAGTTATACCATTACTACGGTGATTGGAATTATTGCTGGGTATGTTGGTTTAATTCATATCCATGCTGAACCAGTTGATGATTGTCCATGTTTTGATGATTCGGTAGCATTTATTGGAGTTCTTATTGGATTGGATTTATCACATTTAATTGCTTATAAGACTCAATATTTGACCTTCAGAAATGCTCATCAAGATCCACTTTCAATTCATTTTGATTTCGACGGATTTGGTTGGGCTAAAGTGGTTATCAGATTAGTTGTTGGAGTTATTTTAGTGGTCATTTGGAAAGCAATCTCCAAACCAATTGTTTTCACAATTTTACCACCTATTTATAAAGTGATTGGGGTTTACTTACCTCGTAGAAATTTTATTGCCACTGCTTTTACTGATAATTCAACTCGTCATATTAGAAAAACTTCGATTTCTAATTTAAACATGAATGAATTGGGAGCAAATACCATTGGTGATTTCAATAAATTTATTAAAGGTGTTACTGAACATGATCAAAAGGCAGCTTTTGGTCCCGAAACTGACATTGATTATTATGAAATGTTAGCATATGCTAACGAAACACCAAAAAAATCAGTCGAAGAATTTCCTAGTCTTGAAAAGAGTGAGACAAACACAGAGAAGGTTGTTCCTGTAGCTGGAGTGTTTAAGCCTAGGTATGATGTGGAAATTATTGGTCGTTTAATCGTTTATGCGGGGGTAGCAGCCACTGCCGTGTGGGGGTTCGATTTGGTAACAGATCTATTTTGTTTAAACTAACAGAAGTAAATAAAGTTTAAGGCCATAAAGCCATAAAGCCATAAAGCCATAGAGCCAAAGATCAACCAAACAAAAAAAATCTTTCAAAAACTATGAAAAAAAAACTTGAAAAAACCAATCGAACTTAGTAAATTCCTAACAATTACAATGAACTGATCTGTCAATAAACAGGTGATCATGTATGGTGATTTTTCAGTGAAATTACTATTTCTCCTAAATTTTTTCAGTAATTACTCACAAAAATTTAACAGATGCTTTTTTGCAACTACCTTGGATTATTCCGCTCTTGGCTAAAGAGGAGCGTGTTTGGCAAACGGTGCATCGCTTAATTGCCTTGCACTACATATTATAACATACCCAACTGGACAGACACAGTAATTATTTAATGCCGGCACAGCCTGGTTCATTGTGTCCAATATGTGTCCAATGTGCCCCAGTGATCAGTGACCATCGACCATGTAAGATAGTTAGAACCACAAATATATTCAACAAGAAGAAGAAGAAGAAGAAGAAGAAGAAGACGTAGTAGGCAATATACTAGCAAACTATTCAATTATAAAAAATGATACGTGGCTGAAATTGAATTGTATTCAGTTATAGTCAGTTATAGAATTATAGTTACATGTAGACATAGAGACAAACCGTGGGTCGAGGGAATAAATCCCAATCAAGGTAACGGTTGAACAGGAATTGTCACCAATCGAAAAATCAAACCATACGAAGTATAAATCCGAATAAGGAAGTGACGATTCTCTACATTAAAAATGGCACCATGAAACTGAACTGATCGTCGATAATTCCATGGAATTAAGGAAAGAGGATGATTCCCGAGAAACCATTAGTTGGGTAGAAAAACGGACCTACTGATACCATGAATTTTTTGACCCTCCCTTGTGATAAAATCTTAACTGCAAACTGCAATAAGGTTCTTTGCTAGTGTTATAATTACGAGTAAAATATATCGAAAATCTACAGCAACCACTGGATTGAAACATACTTTTCACAGTGTTTTTTTTTTTTTTACAGTGACCATTTTTTTCTCGTAAGTGGAAATACCCCGAACAGACATATTGTGGTGTAACTAAAAATTTTAAAAAAAGTTACCCACACACACTAAACCCACATACACATTAAAAACAAGTGGCACCAAAACCTCGAAAGCCCAGCAACCAACCAGACAAAAAAAAAAAAAAAACTGAAGAAGCATGCCTGGATTTTTAAAAACATCACCTTAAACTTGATTACGCCAGCTATAGATTACCTAGACTTGCTAGTTAGCTCAAGCACAGGAAATAAAACACCCATCTTTTGTGTAATCCATAAACCCATAGAAGTAAAAGAATTTTGTGATAGGCTTAGTAGAGAAAATAGTGAAAAACCCACGGGCTGTTAGTGCAACCAGACTGCAAAAAAGGTAATGTTCCGGGTGTCTTCGGCTGCAGTTGTAGAGTTAGTTTTTTTTTTTTTGATCTCTTAGAGTTGCACATTTCCATATTTCCATAATGCATATCCAAATCGATATTCGACATATTTGTGGGTTGTGAGTGATAATACAAAAAAAAAAAAATAATTGACTTGTTTGTTATTGTTAGACCCTTCAGTCGTATCTGGAAACTCGGGGCTACATACCATAAAAAGAATAATACTATTATTGTGGGACTTATGGGACTTGTGGGCCGTTTCCCCATGAACTCCACTAATTAAAAAAAAAAAATAAAAAAAAATTCACAACAAAATAACAATAGTTAGCGAAGATCATGTGATGCTAGGGATGAAATATCCAACCATGTTTATTTTGTTGGTATTTGTGAGCTAATAGTTTTTTTAAAGTGGATTTCGAAAATTTTGTTCTCCGCCCCCACTTGTCTCCATCACCCTCAATGCTCAATGTAACGAGTGAATATGTAAGTATGTAAGTATGTAAGTATGTCCTCTCTCTAAATGCAATATGTCTCAGTCATCATGCCTCCGCTTTTTAATTACATCAATTACATAATTGTCTGTCATTTTCCAATTTAATGTGTCTTTCTCTCCTTCTTCTATTTCCCCTTTGTGTTCAATTGACTACAATTACTAATACAATAAGGAAGCACTTGAGGTTAAACTGTGTTTATTTTATTTTATCTGTTCTGAATGTTATGTCATGTAGATCCGTGATATTTGATTTGTGATCTGTGATCGCTGTCATAGGGCAATATCCGAAAATAACCCCAAAATAAACAAATCGCTTCTTGTTTTTTTTTTTTATTTGTTTGGCTAATATACACTCTCTGTTACTTTTGCGAATTTAATAACTAACCCGTACCCATAAATGGTTTCACCTACGTCATCTATCCATTAAGTTTATAATAATCTACTGTATCAGGCATCAGCTTACGTCAGCGCTCCAAAAAGGTTGAACTACCAACAAACTTAATCCCAACTTTCTCAAAAGTCTCACTATTTACTATCAATTCTTTTTCTATTATTCGATAGGTAGCAACCATTTTTAAACAAGTGCTACAGGTTCAAAATTTAAAAATCCCCCAAGGCGAATTCCTCTCCTTTCCAATCCTTGCTATACTTTCTCGAAACATTATCATCATATTGGATCACCTAGGTCGCCACCCCATCAATTACCCTTTAACTACAACCAAGTGACATATCATTGTTTGAGAACCCTTTTTTTTTTGACTGTCATCACCGATTTTGTGAACACCCCTCAGGTGCGAGTACAATTCCAGGTCACAAACAGGATAAGAATATTAAGAATAGATCCAATTGAAAGTGATTCTGAATCCATACCATCCTCCTCCGTGTAAGTCCTAACAAAGCTTCTATTGACGTGACTTGACGTGGGATCCAACTGTTTGTTAATCCTTTTATTTTGTTTTATTAAATTTTTGTTTGGGATTAATTTCACCTTTACTTGCCAATAGACCTCCCCCCCCTTGGTATTAATCAGGGTATGATCCAGAATCAATAATCAAAGAAACACCAGTTTAATCCCGTTTATTTTAATTCCACTTTTGTTCATTATATCAAAAATCTTTTTTAATTTTTTTTTTTTTAATACTTTACCTTCTTCATTGTATTAACATGAACGACGCCTATAATACTTCACAACCGGGTCAGTCAATTTACTATAATTCCAGTAATTCTCAATCTGTTCCTCCACCTACATCCACTACCAATAATACATCAAATTCACCTAATTCAAATGCAAATGCTACTTCTTCATCTGCAACATCTAATACTCAACCCACAACCGCATCTTCATCAAATACCAATGTTATAAATGATATGTTTTCTCGATTAAGTCAATTAAATAATCATTTTATCACCTATCAAAATTCAAATAATGAAAAAATTAATGAATTAAATTTAAAATTGAATTATTTTAATGAGTCAATTGAATCGATGAAACAAAATTTAAATAATGTTAATCAACAAATGTTGCTAATTATTCAACACCCTTCCTTTGTGAATGGATCTTCTTATTCCAATTTTCAAAATAGTCAAAATAAATTGCTAGAGGTTTTTAATAAACATATAGCGAATTTAGGAAAAGATATTGAAGAATTAGCTATGAATTCTCCAGTGCCTCCACCTCCACAAGCTGCAGATCCACAATTACAATCACAACATCTCAATCCGCATTTACAACCCCCTACAATTGTTCAACCAAGAAATGGTTATACCGAAGATGATGTTGATGTTTTGAACCGACAACCATTTGGAAAGAATCCTCAAGCATCAGTATCTAATCCAACATCCCCATTTATACTGAATCGTTTCAATTTCGATATAAATTCATTCCCCACTACTAGAAATCCTCAATCAAATACATTTTTACAACCACCACCAGCAACTCAAGGTTACAATATAGCAGAACCTATTAATTTACCAAATAATATAAGAACCAATTCAAATGAGTCTGAGAATATAGATAAATCAAAATCTAGAAAAAGAAGAAGAAATTCAAAAGCAAAACAAACTCAAGCCCCTTATATATTACCTTTACCAATTCCTAATGATGACGACCAAACAACCAAAACTAATTCCAATGGTTCAAAATTTGTTCCTTCACTTCCATCTAATACGGCAGCACAGTATATTTCAGTACCTCGACCCAATGAAGATGTATTATCACCAGAACAAGAACAAACTCGTGCTGACTATTTCCCTACTGATATAGAACATAATATTCAGGACTTGAATGATACAGCAACCAATACCAATGAAGAAAATAACGAGGAAGAAGAAGCAGATAATAAGAAAGTCAAAAGTCCAAAGAAGAGAAAAAAGGGTAGTGGTGATTCAAAATCTACTACTACTGGTAATAATGATGGAACCACAGAGGAACTCCCAGCTGATTTACCTAGATATAAATTAGAAAGAAGTTTGAAAACAATTGCCGACATTTGGAAAGAATATGAATACGGGCTTAATGATAAGCCGCCGCTTAGATTAATGGAAGTCAAATATGGAACCAAATGGAGAAATGAAACTGAATCAAGAACTTTTTTAAGAAGAAAAAAGATTTATGAAGCAATTGAAATAGGTAAAAGTAAAGGTTTTACCGAGGAACAAGTTATTAATGATTTGGAAGAGTATAGAAGTTATGACAATAATGGAAACACAAAGAAGAAACCATTGCTGTGGTTATGTACTAATGTTCCAGAAAAATACTCCGCTTAGACTTCCACCAGTCCTAAGCTACTATTTACTGCTATAATCCTCAAAATAATGAAAGATATGAAAAGAAAGTTAAATCCTAGTTTAAACTCGTACTTCATGTTAATTTGCTATCCACCCCCCCTTTTTTATCCACGTTTAAACCTGATGAATATTCATTATTTACTAACCTATACACCCCTGTGCTAATCAAATATAATAGAAGCACATAAACACATAAACACCCACACCAACTATTTAATATGTCCCTTGCCCATTAAACGGCAAGAAACGAGCCTAGAGCTTGTACTATATAGCTAATAAATTGTATAATATCAACCTCAACAACCAAACAAAAACAATATCATTGGATCCAAAATTTACATCTCCTTCAAAAAAATTGCAGCCATTTTAATTTGCAGCAACAACATTGAAAAACAGTCAAAATAACCGACTTACTCAAAACCAATCCAGTTTTAGAAAAGTGTTTATAAACTACTAAAGCTCTTTTCGAGACATAACCAATTGGATTTAATCATCATCAACTTTCTTTATCTTTTATCTCCAAATATTTATTTCTGTATTTAATCAAAATTTCAACATTTACAAATAGAAATTGCAAAAAACTGCATGATTGCAAAATTGTAGCAAATGCAAAAAATCCAGAATTTCATCCTAAAAACATCCTAACCACTCCAAATTATAATCAAACATATTATACCCCATTTACCTCTAAGTTAATGCCCCTTTAACCAAAGTCTCCCTCTTAGCCAATTAGACCATAGGTGGATTTGGTGACCACCAATCACGTGACCACACAGATAATGAATTTTTTCGCCTTGATTAGATAACCCCAAAGTCATTGTAAGTTGTGATAACAGCCCCAGTGAACCAATTTACTTGTTTAAAGACACAAGCTTGAATCCAGTACTCAAGCCAGAGTTTAGTGAAACATCCATACCGCTTTCTAGCAGCTAAAAGACCCACAAACCGGTCAAATCATCGCATCTCATCGCATCTCATCGCATCAACATGGCTCCAGTTGAAGAAAGAAAGAGGCCGGCATCCCCAGAGATCGAGTCACAAGACATTAAAAAGCATCAAGAAACTCCGGTTGAATCTGCACAAGAACAAAAACAAGTCGCCGAAGCAGAAGAACCAAAAAAGTTCGAAGATTCTGAAGCAAAACCACAACCAAAGGGAGCAAACCAACAAAAGAAGACCAAGGTTGTTCGTAGAAAGTACAAGGTCAAGGCACCAGATGCCACTTCTCCATTAGGAGTTCTCCAATACGAAATCGACGAAATCTTGGCTACCAACAACCTTACCAAGGCACTCGTCAGTAATGATATGAACCTTGTCCTTAATGACAAGGAAGTTGAAGAAAAGTTCCATCGTGAAGTGAAAGATGTCAAGATTTTAAGCTTGATCTCCAACGGTGACGGTATTGCCTTGATTCCACACCCTGATGGTGGTGACAAGAAGCAAGTTTGTATTGTTCCATTCGGTTTACCAGGTGATATTGGAACCATCAAGGTGTTCAAGACCCATCCATTATACGTTGAATCCGACTTGTTAGACGTCCAAGAGTCCTCCAACCACAGAAATGATAGTTTGATCAACTGTCGTTACTTCGGTAAATGTTCTGGATGTCAATACCAAAATGTTGACTACGATCAACAGTTAGTTTTCAAGAGACAAACCATTGAAAACGCTTACAAGTTCTTTGCTCCACAATTAACCAAGTTGGGTTCTTTACCAAAAATTAACGATACCGAAGCATCTCCTTTACAATATAATTACAGAACCAAATTAACCCCACATTTCAATCTTCCATACAGAAAGGGTGGCCATACTCTTGAATATAAACCAAACTTAGGTTTTGGTGCCAAAGGAAGACCTACCTGGAGAAAGGATGTTGAAATTGGTAGTGGAAGCATTATTGATATTGAAGACTGTTCTATCGGTACCGAAATCATCAACATTGGTATGAAAAACGAAAGAAGACGTTTCGATCAAGACTTCAAGAAGTACCGTAAGGGTGCCACTATCTTATTGAGAGAAGATACCAAGTTGGCTGATGGTGATTTAACCAGACCAGGATCTACTGATGAAAACGACAACAAGAGCACCGTTGAATCTGAAGAAAACGGTGTCAAGTTGGTCAAGTCCTGTGTTACTGACCCAAGACAAATTGTCACTGAATACGTCAATGGATTCACCTTTGAATTTTCCGCTGGTGAATTCTTCCAAAACAACAATTCTATCTTACCCGTTGTGACTAACTACGTCAAGTCCAATTTAGATATTCCAAACTCCAAGCCAGAAGAACCAAACTACTTGGTTGATGCTTACTGTGGATCTGGTCTTTTCTCTATCACCTGTTCCAGTAATGTTTCCAAGGTTATTGGTGTTGAAGTTTCTGCTGATTCTGTCAAGTTTGCCGAAAGAAATGCAAAGACCAACAATATCGAAAATGCCAAATTTATTGTTGGAAAGGCTGAACATATTTTCGGTAGTATCGACACTCCAAGTGACAGAACTTCTGTTATTTTGGATCCTCCAAGAAAGGGTTGTGACGATGTGTTCTTGAACCAACTTTCTGACTATTTCCCAGCTAAGATTGTATACATCAGTTGTAACGTGCACTCTCAAGCCAGAGACATAGAATGGTTTCTCAACGAAACCAAGAACGGTTCTCAATATGAAGTTGAAAGTATCAAGGGTTTCGATTTCTTCCCACAAACTCACCACGTTGAAAGTGTTGCTGTCTTAAGAAGAAAGTAATCAAAAACGCAAACTAATAAATAGTGATTCAGAATTGATTGCAAAAATCAGTTGGAATCAGTTGGAACAAAGCATAATAGCCATATTTGGCCAGTGAATAATGACTCTATGTCAGTAGTCTATTATTTTACTGTTTGATATCAATAGCATAAATAAGTACCATGTATAATAATAGAAATGATAATAATCAGATAATTGTGTAGTAGAGAATAATATTATTATCTAGGAAATATAGTATGCCAATGTAAAAGAGATAAAAATTGACTATTTTCAGTATATGTGATTTTTTTGGTAAACCATAAATATCAGGAGATATATGACTGAATTTCCATAATCTTAGGATTATTTTGCTTGCAATGATGTGATAAACTGAGTAGTTTTGGGTGAAGAGTTCATATGTCTCGGAACTCACTCTACTGCGACATTTTGCAGCCGATTTGTAACACCAGTCCAAACCAACACTGAGCTACTACACCAAAGAAACAGCTCAGATATAATATAGTATAGTTAGGAAGAGAGGAAACTTGATACTTTGTAAATGGAGGTATCTTTAGCCTATAGAACTCTAACAGGCTTATTGTACATCCTACAATATACCAATTTAGTGGTCACAAAGTACTATAAACCTTCACCACAGACAATAAAATAGAAATATATTACATATCATTCAAATTCAAGCTAACTACCTGATTATCAACAACATATATAGGTATATATATTTACAATTACCAGCTATGGCCATGACTGTACTGTCGTTGTAGGTCAAATGGATAATTGTGTGTCAGGTAAGCAATGTTCGTCTCACACACGTGACTAGGGTTTCAGCCCTAATGGTCGCTTCAGCTCCACCTCGTATGCCGGAAAACCCGCACCGCAGTAACGCGCAGTAACACCATTCTCACTCTAGCTAATGATGAAAAATTTGTTCTACAAAGTTAACTCTTTAGTCACAAATTATAGCCAGCCAAAATGGAAAACGATAAAGGTCAATTAGTAAGTAAAGATGAGAGATATAAGCATGTTGGATGAGCTGAGTTGATGAACAGCAAGATCAAGAGTACCAGAATATCCAGAAAAGTCAAAGGAAATAGCCAAATATGAAAAATCCCAGCTCCAAAATAACTTCAACAAGATAATCAATCAAATGTTCAAGTAGATACATAAGTCAAAAAAGAGTGAGAAACAGGGTTCAAATGATCAGTAAATAAAACGGGGAATACACCAGTTACGTTAGCCAAGTGTTTTAACTGTGTGATTTAGTGAAGTGGGATAAGTGGGTTCAAAAAGTTCAAAATATAACCAGTCATAATTTTTGTTCTTTTTCTTTTTTTTATGTATCGATTCAACCAAGCCATCCAAACATCCCAACGATTTTATACCATTTGTTTGCATACTAACAATACTAGGTCGAATTATACGTCCCAAGAAAGTGTTCTGCTACCAACAGAATCATCAAGGCCAAGGATCACGCTTCTGTCCAAATTAACATCGCTAACGTCGATGAAGAAGGTAGAGCTATTGCTGGTAACAACACCACCTACGCCTTATCTGGTTACATCAGAGGTAGAGGTGAAGCCGATGACTCTTTGAACAGATTGGCTCAACAAGACGGTTTGTTAAAGAACGTCTGGTCTTACTCCCGTTAAGTCATGTATGTAATTTAATAACATAATAGGTACAGAATAGAACATTTAACGAGCAACACTAGTTTTGTTTGTGAGTGATGTAGAAAAGTAATAGGTAGCAAGCGAACCTCAATAATGTTATCCTATAAAGTGTAGTTTTTTAACAGAAATGTGGAGTGAAACATCTTATTACAAGTTATATGTGTAAAATACCAGTACTGAATAATACATCATATGGAAATTTGGTCAGTATTAGCGATAGGCAGCATCTGGATAATACTGGAAATAATGGTACAGGTTGGGTTCCTGGTAGGACTTGGTCGGTGATCGTGTCTAATATTTTGGGACCAGTCTCTAAGCCGTATTATTTAGGTGGTAACTGTTATTTTGTCTTGTCTGTTCTCTGGTGTACTAACTTCAATTAATACAATTATTGGACTACAGGTACAACTGATAATAAGTTACACGAGACCCAAATAAGAAAACAGTGCTAAGATCACCATAAGCCCTTGGCCGTTATTCCTGTATTAGTTCTTTTATCTCCACGGTATCATTTCCTTTGGTAGCCACTCTGATCCTGATCTCTTCATATTATTTCTGGTTGTGTTGTCGCAGTTGTCTTTTTGGGACATAAGCTTTATTATTTGCGACAACCATGCGACAACCATGCGACAACCATGTATATAGACAGATACAGAGAGAGAGGGAGTGTGTGTGTGTGTGGGTCAGTGACAGGTCCAAACAAATACCGTGACATGTCAGATACTATCGCCAGACTCACAAGAGGACCCAATCAGGAACCCGAAGCCACAATTACCCACGCTACCAGTTTCCACCTTTTGTTTTTGTATGTGAATATATATTTTTTTCAAGAACAGTGAAATTTGTTCCCGCCTCTTCCCCTACTGTCCAAGCATTTAAAACCATACCTTTTTTTAACCCCCCCAAACCATCAGGTGTTCAATACATAATGTTGATCATGTTAAATAATAATCCCCTAGTTAATTGTGCCCCTCCCAGCCACAAAACAAAAAAGAACATGGGTTTCCGGAAATTAGCTCTTGATCAGGTTTTTTTTTTCTACTATCTTAATTGTCAGTCCAGTTGTTTTTCGAAAATCCACCACGTTTAGTTTGAATAAACTTAAAAGTTTGCTTTATCACTATTACTAAATTATTACCCGTATAAATAAATAAAGAAAAACCAAAACTTCCTATTACATAATCATAACAACTATTTTATCTCTCGGCCCTGCATCTCGTCCATATCTGGTTCTCACCTTGCCAAATCTGATTACAAGTCTCGGAATGTCCGAGATCCTATTTCTCCGTATCGCAATGTATCGCAATGTATCGCAATGTATCGCAATGTTGCAGCTCATCCCTCTTTGTTTCTGACTCTATGTCTCTCTCTCTGTGTGTGTGTGGGTCCCCCCAACAATATTATGCCTGTCACCATGTCTCAATCACCATACGAACATCTCCCCTAATTTCCGCCCAACCAATCGGCCCATACTCAATCCCCCTTGTAGCTCACCAACACTTTCCCCCCAATTGCTGGTCATCCCCACCGCTCACTCCTCTCCTCACCGAGGGCTATTGACGTCTCATCGCCAGCGACTTCGGACCCCTCGGGGACCTCTCCCAATACTATTCTCTCACTATCCAATAGCCTCTAGCGCGTGGTAGCGCATCACATCCCCCACTCCTGCACACCCGCCCTAACCACATACCCCCCGTACCACATTAGGATTGTTGACTTTTCATAACAAAACTCCTCCAAAAGGTCTGTTTCTTTTCCTTTAGACAAACCAGTCTTTTTATTTGACTCCTAGCAAAAGTCAAAAAAATAATGAACGCCATCGTCACCCTTTTGTATGAGCCATCATACTTACCAGGAGCCCTCGCTCTTGGTATCAGTTTAAGAAACATCATTGAACAACGTCCTAATTATATCAACAACCTTTCCCTTGGAGTTTTGATAGATAGTTCCAAGTTCACTCCTGACCAATTACTTCTTTTACTCGAGTATTATGACGAACTCTTTGAAGTCAAGCCTTTAGAATCTCAATTGGTGGATAAACTTAACCATGAATTAAACCGTCCTGAATTACATAAAACTTTTACCAAAATTATGCTTTGGAATTTGGATTTTGAAAAAGTTTTATATGTGGATGCTGATACTTTACCAATTGTTCCAACTTCGTCAGAACAAGGAACTTTACTTGATTTGTTTCAACTTGATTTCCCAAAGAATAAAATTTTAGCCGCTCCTGATAGTGGATTTCCTGATATTTTTAATTCAGGGGTTTTTCTTTTAAAACCAAATTCTTTTGATTATAATGCTTTAGCCAATTTGGTTCAAGAATCAGCTATCAATCCAAATGTTTCCTTCGATGGTGCTGATCAAGGTTTACTTAATCAATACTTTAATTCTAATCCGGACTGGGTCCGTAATGTTGCACTTTCTGGTGGAAATGTTGAAAAAGCAGATAAATTTAGTAATTGGGTCAAAGTACCATTTTTATACAATGTAACTCCTTCTGTTGAATATCAATATTTACCAGCTTTTAAACATTTTGGTGGTTTAGAAGCTTCTCCTGCTTATCCTCCAATTGCATCTGCTGGAATCCCAGGTCCTTTCTCAGAAGGTGGTTCTGAAGCTGAATACCGTCCAGATTATGCTGTGAATGAAACTCTCGCGAGATATGGAGCTTCTGCATTGAAATTCCTCGGTAAATCTCAAATTAAATTGATCCACTACATTGGTCCTATCAAACCATGGAACAGAACTTATTCTGCCGATGATGAATGGTGGAGAGTATGGTCTCAAAGATTTGGAAACAAGTCTATTCATGATGTTATTCAATCCCGTGACATTGGTCAAGAATTCAGAGATTCAGCTCCAGTTGTCAAGCAAATCCCACAATCTTTTGATGCTCTGACCGAACCAACCCCAGCTCCATCTCAAGAATCATATCACGAGAATGCTCAAGACCAACACACATCTGCTCCAGAATCACACCATACTTTTGAACATGGTGCTGAACTTATTGATCCTCACAATTATGATCAATTTGAATCCATTGGTGACTCTGAAGACGCCTGGGATGGTACCAGAGAAGAACCAAGAGTAGGATTATCTCATCAAGTCAACCAAGACTTAATTGATGGTATGAGAGAATTCTCCAACTCTTGGGATGACCCAGTCGATGGAAGAGATGACGTAGACAATGATGCCCAAGCGGTTGAAGACTCCAGTAATGATCCACCACCACAAGATTCCCAAGGACATGAATTATATGAATATGTTAGACCAGAAAGAGTTTTCGAAGGTGACGATTATTTCCCAAAACATAAATTGCATGAAATCGCTAAAGGTAAACCTCAATACAATACCATAGAAATGCATCATAAAGAATTCCTTGAAGATACAGAAATTAGTAAAATTGTTCCTACTACTCCATTAATTCCAGGTGTTAACCAATTGACCAATAATTTACAAGATTTGGATGTGAGTGAACCAGATAAAGAAGAGGAAGAAGAAAGTTATGATGATGATGAAGAAGAAAAGCCTCAAAAGCTTTTCCCATGGGAATTCAGAGGTACTAGAAGAACTGAAAGAGTATGGGAATAAGTAATTGACTCCAGAATAATAATTGAAAAACAAACTAAAAGATTCACTTCTAATATTAAAAACATTTTTATAAAAAAAACTTGATACCTTCAAAACGTCAAAATTGACAAACCTGTCAGATTCTTTTGACTGAAAATTGCATTTTTCACCCGCTCACTTCGAATGGACCCAATATAGTCCAAATTAATAACCAATCATGTTTTAGGTCTTAGAAATTGTTAATTGATTAATAGCATAGACTCATGAGAGTAAAATAAAAGCAAAAGTAATACTGAAAAATATGTAGAAACCGTAGAAAGATGTAGAAAACCAGAAAAGAGCGAGTAAAAGAGGAATTGAGCACTATTGGTACCATAGAAAGAACCTATTTTCTTTTACACACTGGTAAACAGATCAATTGGAGCCATTGGAGCCATTGGTGCTATTTTCCATGGCTGCAGCGGGCCAGAAGATCACCGAGCGAAGGGTCCAATCGTTACGGAAACCACGATTCACCAGCACCAATTGCGTGTGACTCACTCAGGAAAACCATTTCCGAAACCCACGAAAACATCTACAAACACTATTAGTCATAGATGACGGTGGAATGATCACCATCACATCACCATTGGGCTGGTAGTGGGACCTCCCATCTCATCTCTTGATATGTGACGCAGTGATCTGACGCAGTGATCTGACGCAGTGATGCGATGATCTCATTCTGATCCAGTGACGACCTGGACTCACCACAGACACACACAGGACAAATAGACAAAACAGAAAATTAGATAACCAATGTTTGTTCTATCAGATCTATAGAATATGCATGGAACATCCCGTAGTAGCTTCCGAATCGGTCACACTGTTGTGTACCCGGACCAAATAGACCCATGGCTGCCCCTGACTATATGTTGTGATTAGACCTAATGACCATGTTCCTTATCATTCCATCAATCTCTAACATTTCCGTTTTAGTCACACATTACTAGAGATAAAAAAAAAAATGTGTTTGACGCATGGAACCTAGTAGTAATACTAGTAGTTAATTTAGCTATTACATAACCCATACTTGCCAAGAATACCAGACACTAAGTGTAGTTTTGGAACTTACACACGTCTATCAGTTAATATGTCAATTGACCAACAACCCCCACTTGTGTCAATTACCACTGTAGTCCCCCCACTTTTTCACTTCCTCTCACATACTGACGTTCTTTAATTGCTTCTCTCCTTTCTCCCTTCCTTTCTCCGTTCCTTTCTTCTTTCTCCCTTCTCCCTTCTCCCTTCTCCTCCCTCTATACCCATACAATTAATTCTCCCTTGCGCGCATTGTTAATTTTCACCACACGTTTGGAAAAAAAACTGCCAATTGGCTCGCTAACTAATGAGTAGCGGGGATGCATCTGAGTATCATGCACAATCATCAACAAAAAATTACCTATTGACCACCAAAACAAGGCGGGATCATCCCTTTGGTCCTTTCCTTCATACACCTCATCCAGATTTTCTTGATACTTAATCGCCACCCCGTTCTAGCGGCTTCTAGCGACTTCCCATTTCCCAATCCGTCACGCCTCATGACCCATTCATCAATAGTCACGTGCGCATCGGGTCACTTACCCGGACACAAGCAAATTTTTACCACCAATTTTTTTTACATAAAAGAAAACCTAGATTCAATTTAATTTAATTTTTCAATTAATTTAATTACAATATGTCCGAAGGAATTACTGAAATCGACTCTGGTTTAATCGAAACCAATTACGACAACGTCGTCTACAAATTCGATGACTTGAACTTGAAGCCAAATATCGTTAGAGGTATCTTTGGTTACGGTTACGAAACTCCATCTGCTATTCAACAAAGAGCTATTTTACCAATTACTGAAGGTCGTGATGTTTTGGCTCAAGCCCAATCTGGTACTGGTAAGACTGCCACTTTCACCATCTCCGCTTTACAAAGAATTGATGAAACTTCCAACACCACCCAAGCTTTAATTCTTGCTCCAACCAGAGAATTGGCTTTACAAATTAAGAATGTTATTACTTCTATTGGTTTATACTTAAAGGTGACCGTCCATGCTTCTATTGGTGGTACCTCCATGCAAGATGATATTGAAGCTTTCAGATCTGGTGTTCAAATCGTTGTTGGTACTCCAGGTAGAGTTTACGATATGATTGAAAGAAGATACTTCAAGACTGAAAACGTTAAGATGTTCATCTTGGATGAAGCCGATGAAATGTTGTCTTCTGGTTTCAAGGAACAAATTTACAACATTTTCCGTTTATTACCAGAAACTACTCAAGTTGTTTTGTTATCTGCTACTATGCCACAAGATGTCTTGGAAGTTACTACCAAATTCATGAACAACCCAGTTAGAATTTTGGTTAAGAAGGATGAATTAACCTTAGAAGGTATTAAACAATTCTTCATTAACGTCGAATTAGAAGAATACAAGTTCGATTGTTTATGTGATTTATATGATTCTATTTCTGTTACTCAAGCTGTTATCTTCTGTAACACTAGATCTAAGGTTGAATACTTAACTACTCAATTGAAGGCTCAAAACTTCACTGTTTCTGCTATTCACGCCGATTTACCACAAGCTGAAAGAGATACCATCATGAAGGAATTCAGATCTGGTTCTTCTAGAATTTTGATTGCCACCGATTTATTGGCCAGAGGTATCGATGTCCAACAAGTCTCTTTGGTTATCAACTACGATCTCCCAGCCAACAAGGAAAACTACATTCATAGAATCGGTAGAGGTGGTCGTTTCGGTAGAAAGGGTGTTGCCATCAACTTTGTCACTGACAGAGATGTTGGTATGATGAGAGAAATCGAAAAGTTCTACTCCACTCAAATCAAGGAAATGCCTGCTGACATTGGTGCTTTATTCAACTAAGCGTGTAATCTATATAGTATTGTTCATTAATACATTTTGTTAAGTAATCAAGAGAAAAAAAATCAGAATAGACTTTTAAAATAATTATATTATATTGTAGAAAAATCCTTAAATAGTGTAAACTATGAACAGGTGAAAAACTTTAGTAAAGCGAAGAGAAGAGAACAGACGAAAAAAATATTTCTTTGATTTGATCACGTGATCCTTATCTAAACATTGATCCCCATTCACTACCAGTTTACTAGTACTACGCTTAAACTAGTCAATATATCAATAATTATATCAAAAGGCATCACCTGGCCATGAGTTTCCAAATGCCCGGGGCGTACCATCCTGATCCCCCACATTCTGGTCCCCCACAAGAATCATCATCATCGTTGTCAACATCAAAAACTGCCACTGCTATTCTTGATAGTCAGCAACTTAACCAATTCCAAAAGAATCATCAATACAATCAAAAGACAAGATACCAGCATCAAATAATAGATCAATTGGAAATAGTTGTATACATTTTATCGGGGTACCAGTATATCAAATATTGTCATTCAGCGTGTTTATTACCCATATTACTTCATATATTGTTCCAAAAGATCCTCAATCATGACTTGATAAATAATGGTAATGGAATGGTAAGATTCCGGAGTATCTTAGCTTCAAGTACCCAAGAATTGACTCCAGAATTCCGGGCCCAATTAGCATCTACCATCAAACGAAGAATTTGTTTGGTTTTATATTGGAAGACGTTCTTTACCATATTTTACCACATATTGTTTGTAAACAGCTGGCTTGTAAATTTGGTAGATAATAACCAATTGAAGAGCATACAGCATGGATCCTGGTGGTTCATATCATTCATAGGAGAAGAGGTTCCTGAGTTGACCAAAGCAGATTCATTCTGGGTCAAGACCTCCAAGTTAGGATTACCTGAACTTATCATGACTGACTTAATTATCTTGTTTATACAATTGATAAGTTTCCAGTGTATATTCTACCAGTCAAATGCCATATCTGAAGAAGCAGAATTAGGCAATGATGACGACTACATAATTAGACCTATTTCAGAATCGAGCCATAGTGGGAAAAAGTACTCTGAAGGAGAGGTACCTATGGTGCTTAAAATCAAGTTATATGAAGTGTTCAAAAACGAGGCATTTGAACTCGAAACTATCAGCAGAATAGATGGCCCCGTGTTAGTGAATCCTTAAGGGGGGTAGGAAAATTAATTTCACTTTTGCAACCGATACAAAACAACCAAACAGAATCCCCCCATCAGCTTCAACTTCATCCCCTCCCTATAAAAGACCATACTTCATTATATAGATGATTCATCTGTGATGAATCAACACAGTACAAAGTGCCCACCAATACATAATATATATCTGATTACATTGTAGATAGACAGTCCCTTAATGTTTACAATTGGAATACACCAAAAGAAGTTACTCACACCCACTTCCCTTAGACCTAATGTCAAAATACAACACTATCACTACTCATAACTACCAACAACAGGTGTCAATTGATAACTAATCACATATCCCTCTGGTCATGTCCAGGTAGTGGTTGCTGCAATGTTGTCACTATGTGGTGAGTAGAACAGGATACACGAAAGGATAGAAAAATAAATCGGCTAGTTACCAAGAGGGTCATAAACAAAACAAAACAAAAAAAACGAATTGACGCCAGTACTGCATCTCCAAGCATCGAATAGTCGAGGAAATCACAAGAAAAACACTAAAGCACCCATTGATTGTCATTAGTTCTTACTAGAATACCCAACATCAGGCCTGGTCTAGAGATCTGTTTATCAGTACCCTTATCATTGTTGATAATAGTTACTCATCACCACTTTGCATTAACTTAACCAATTGAGTACCACTGCTGGCCAGTCCACTTCAATATTGATGCTCTCATTTGTGCGGTACAAATCCCACTACCTAAGTACCAAATGGACCAAAGAACCGTTTAATATCGCTTCTACGTTATCACCAGCTGCTCAAGAACTTCATTCTCAGCTATTTCCAGAGAAAAGAACCAATGGCTACGACCAATTCATAAAGCATAATGACCCTAAAGAATGGAACAATCTAGACTATGAAGAGTATGCCAAATACGAGAGACTAGCAATTGAACAGGGTCCAAGCTATACCACCCCTCCACCACTACCACTTAAAGGAATTGATCTTCTTCAATCTCTCACAGGGTACAAACAAAAAGCAGGATTAATTAAGAAATGGGATAATCTTAATGATACAGAAAAACAATACCTTGAAAACCCTCCCACCTCGCTGTACGAACACAGAATGAGAATATGGAAAGGGTACGAAGTAGTTGAACATTTAAAGAGACATAGTGATGAACATCGTTGGAACCCTTACCCATTTCTGGGACTTTATCCATGGGAAATCATCAAAGATAAATTACGAAACAAACCAGTATTTGAATTTGAACTCGATTATTTCGATGTACTTATCAAAGAAGCATTTGGAAGAAATTCTAAGAGAACAGCCAAACACATTTATTATACTGATTTAATGCATGAAAGACCTCAACAAAAATACACTTATGCACAAGTTGATAATATGTTCAATGGACTTCGAGACAAAATGCAAGACTATTATTTTGAAAAGGAAAAGAGAAGAAAGGAACAAAGTTTATTACTTAGAAGTCCCTACAATACACTCTCTTTTCATTTGTATTATTTTAGGTTTTCGAAATCCCCAAGACCATTACTTGAAGCTACAAACAGCTGGAATCTGTTAAGTGAAAGTGAACAAGAAAAACTTCAAAGGACCAATAAAAAATATACCAGATCAAGAAGGTATAAGGAACGGCTCTTGGATTTGAAAACAGAAATTGTTATGGACTATATTTGTTATACAGGTGGGGTAGCTGGCGCAAACCCAGGATTTAATTGGTTGTATTATAAAAAGAAAAAGACTCCGGGGTTAATTTACATGAATAGAGGATATTATGTTGCAGAAATCAGCTTTTAAATTGATGCAAAATTAACTAACTCTAAGTAAAAATTCAAGAGATGCCATTAAAATGTATAGAATTATACCAATGAAAAATTAATCTACTGAATTGCCCTTGTAGATATATATGGAGATCTTCTCATTAGACATTTCAAGGTGTTGACTTCATATAAAAAAAAATGATGTAGATCAACTTTTCGATTTAGTAATAAATGACGGAGTAAATTTTCTCTGAAAAACTGACTCCTACTAGCTCTTTGGAATCAAATAATATTTTCTAGCCACTCTAAAGCTCATTATCCATGAGAGATTCGTCAATGAAACTCCACATAGTACAAAAAGAACATTGCATTTGCAAACCCCGTATGTCTTCTCTCCTGCATGTAACCGAAAACCACATTATAGACGCGGCACTATATATATTTCACCATAAGGACGCGTACATTTTTCATCATTAGAATCACTTCTAGGTATACTTTTCAATATGACTACTCAACCATCTCAAAAGAAAGTCAAGACTGAACAAACTGACGTTTTACAAGTCTTTTTAAGATCCGACAGAGCCACTTTACCAACCAAGGGTTCTGCTTTAGCTGCTGGTTACGATATCTATTCTGCTGAAGAATCTGTGATCCCAGCTCATGGTCAAAACATTGTTTCTACCGATATCAGTGTTATTGTTCCATACGGTACTTACGGTAGAGTTGCTCCAAGATCTGGCTTAGCTGCCAAGAACGGTATTTCTACCGGTGCCGGTGTTGTTGATGCTGATTACCGTGGTGAAATCAAGGTTATTCTTTTCAACCACTCCGATAAAGATTTCAAGATCGAAAAGGGTTTCAGAATTGCTCAAATGGTCTTAGAAAAGATTGTCAATGCTGAAATTAAGCAAATCAGTGCTGAAGAATTGACTGCCACTGAAAGAGGTGAAGGTCACTTCGGTTCCACTGGTAACTAAACCACCTAATACTGTATATCAATACCATCAGAACATAGATGATTCAATCTCTTATATTAACCACTCAGGGATGGCAGGTCAGTATATTGGTCCAGGCTGAAATGTAAATATAATAGATAGTTTTCAATAATAACGAACCTTAACGAAAATAAAAAAACAATAAAAGTAGTAGTTCTCGACAAAATATCTTATGATCTGCCTATACAAGAGTTAGATCAAAGATTATTTTAAGACCACATTGTGAGCAAGAATTTGCAGCCTTCCAAAGTTGGGGAGCTTGTCGTTTTATACCCATTTTTACAAAAAACTCAGTTTTACAGCCATTTGAAGAACCATGACCATTCAACACGCTTGTCCATATACTCGACTCATCTACACTTTACCCCTCATAAACTCTTCGTTTTACACATTTGCAAACACCACCACTTCCCTCCACAACATATGAGCATTAGTTGTAAAAGTCAGTTGGATATGTGTGTGTTTCGTTCATATATACATTGATCTAATAACATGCCACATTGGATTAGGTAGAATAGGTAGTTCGCTGATTTGTTTTAGAACAGAACAGAGTAAAACCAATATTCACCATTCATCGTTTCATCATTTAAACCTTCTCCTTTTCTCTTTCTCTTTCTCTTTCTTAGTTTTTGGTTTCCTTCTTTTCGGTACCTTCAACTTCCTTTTCAGCATCCTTTGGATCATCTTGTTCAATCTTCATACCTTCAGAAGCAGTATCTTCATATTCATCCAACTTGATTTCATCCTTAACCTTATTAACAGTATGTTGTTCTCTCAAGTTTTCTTCATTGATCATTTCATCTTGTTCCTTCAAGATATTTAATTTCAATTTAGAATCATCAGATAATTCTAATTTGGCAACATTATAAACTTCATCTGGGATAGAAGATAAAACAGCCAATAAAGCATCATAATAAGATTCAATACTATGAGAGTTATCACCATAAGTATAAGTAGAAGATAAAATCAAAAGAGTAGAAGGAATCTTTTGTCTTAATCTTAAATCTAACCAAGTAGATAAATCTTCTCTTAATCTAGCAGGAGAAACATCGGTGGTTTTAATACCTCTTTGAGAAGCAGCCAATTGTAATTCAGGAATAGTTAAAGATTCAACACCTTCATAATCAATAGCTTTATCATCCTTAATAATATTTAATAAACGATGTCTAATTTGATAACGTAAAATAGAATCAGTACCAAATGGTCTTAATGACATATATTTAGTCATGGCAACCAATTGAGGACGAGATAAATTATCTAAAACTTGATCATTCTTAAACATTCTAGCAACTTGAATTAAATGTTCTCTAGTTGGATTTTTACCCATTGAAACGGTATGGAAAAATGATACGAAAGCTTCTTTTTCAGCTTCAGTAATCTTTTTAGATAATTTAAGACCAGATTCTTCCATAGTCTTTTTAATATAATCAGAAGCAGAAACTCTAGCTTTACTAAGCTTAGCTCTCTTCTTAACTTTATCTTGTTTGGATTCATAAGTTGATGGTAATAAATTTGGGAAAAGCTTTAAAGCAATTGGTAATAAAAGTTCAGCAAATGGAATCAATACGAACATTGAAAATGGTACCAATCTAATCACATCAACAATAGTTCTTTGAAGTTGATTAGATTCTCTTCTGGATAATCCATATCCCGACATTAATTTAAATAATAATTTCGTGGACACTTTAATTTCATATCCTAATAATTTAGTACCATCCCAATAATGTTGAGCTTCATGTTTTATCTTTTCCCATAAAGTTGGTTTGGATTCTACTTTAGCTAATTCTTTATTTTTAGCAGAAGTAGCTAAATTTTTATTTAATTCATTAATCTTTTGATCCCTTTTATTGACTTCAGCATCAGCTTTTTGTTGTTCACTAGTTTTATTCACTTTTTCACTTTCTTTGGTTTCAGTTTGTGTGGATTGTAGTCTGATAAACATCACTTCACGATGTCTATGTAACATTGGTCTCAATGGATATCTGGTACGAGGCTTGATACTTCCTCTACTCACCACTGAACGGCCAACTCTTCTTAAAATTGGGTTAAACATATTGCTTGCCACCCAGATTTCTTTGTTTGTTCTTGTTCCTAATGAAAAGAATAAGAGTAATCAAAATACTTTTTGATAATGATAATGGTATTGGAAAAAAAAATGTGTTTCTATTCAATAAGCTTTATTGAATAAATTTTTCAGTTCTTTTAGTTCTTTCAAGTTTATATGTTGAAGTAACTTTAAGTCCTTGAATTCTTTTCTTTTCTTTTAATGATATATTTCAATAACAACCAGGAAGTTCCAACGGGTCGATGTAATATATGAAAATTTTGGGGATTCTGGCAGTTCTATCCTTTTTTTTTTTATTATTATTCTTTATGTCTAATAAGGTCTAGATTTTTGGTGCCACAAACGTTGGTTTTAAAAAAAAAAACAAAATTGGTTTCAACACAATGTGATAAAGTAAATCAGCCCAAAAAGATAAAATTAATAAGAGTTAATTCGGTACAAGTGCCAAAAGTAAATGATCTATTTGATATTGAGCCTTTGTGTAAATGCAATAGGTGTGAGCTTTGAAGTGAATCCAGAAATGTTTTGAGAAACAATTGGTTGGCTGGCTTCAAAATGGGTCGACAGGGATTTTTGATGAGTGGTGAGGTGAAAAGTTGCGGCTTGTGTGCAGGAGGGCATATAGTCCCGAGGCTCCGTTTTAACCAAACCCCCTAAAGGAAGAGTAGAGAAGTTGGGTGGTAAATGGTGATAAAGTTGGTAGAAAGTATTGGCTTCCTATTGGCCAGATTGTACTCTATATCTTTGTCTGGTGTGTTTACTGAATAAATTAATTATTGTTGTCTATGTGGTGGTGGTTTCTGGGGTCTGGTATGGCAAAAGGCTGTATTTGTGTCACCTGTCACCCCAAAGATTTAGGACCGAATATTGGTAAGCAAAGACTACGGGTTATGTAACGGGTTTCGGTGTTAAACGGTTGGGTGACGGAAAGAACAAATTGGTGGTTGGATTGACAAAACACCCTTTCTACACTATACTACAAGGTACCATGAGCTACAATCACTAGTTGGACCTCTTTGGCCCGAAACTGTGATGACGTAACTTGATGGCGATTGGCTGCGAACGCTGGTGGTGAAGTTCGCGATTCGGTGATAACGATTGGGTTCCAATTTCTTAACTACAGGCCCAATTTACACCACCAAATATTACACTTAGGACAAGTCTGAAACGTCAATTGTATTGAATTGAGTAAGTAGTTAACGATGATGCACAATTAAAGAGGTTTGGTGTCTATAACAGTAACAAAGGGGGTGATTTTCATGTTTTCTGATAGTTCTACTTACCAAGAAAGGCACCTAAAATAATTACCAATTGGACACCAATAAAAGATATGAAAAGTAGTTGTAATTCTCCATGGTTTGTTGGCCTATGTACCTTTTCAGTGGTACTCTATTTGTATTGAATTGTATTGTATTTCCTATATTTCTGTAAGTGTAGAACCAAATGTAATCAGTGAAAAATCAGCAATTCCAACCATTAACATAGAACAGAACCCTCTCGAGCTATTTTTAAATCTCCAATGATTCCCCTTTTTATGTTTATTCTTCGTTGATCTTACCTTGTTCCTTGCTTTCACCATTCACACCAACAATCAAAACCTTTTCAATAACAGTGTGATAATCTTCATCTTCACCATCAAAGAAAATATTCAAGCTTTGGACGTTTTGGAAACGCACAAACTTCAACTTGGCTTCATACCATCCATCAATATTGGTTATATCTTCAACATGTGGGGCACTTTCATTGGCAGCATCATCAAATGACATTATGCTGGTTTGGTTTGGCCACACCTTGATAAGGTTAGGTGGTTGGGTTTCTTCCACGTCTTCATCATCCAACAGTATATCTTCAGATTTAGCCACCTTAGTAGTCTTGATCCAAATAGAATAAACCTTAGATATAGTTAATAATGGAACATAGAATAACAATTGAGAGTCAGCATCAGAGTAAACACCGGCCTTGGCCTTGCTTCCGACCTTAAAAACTTCTTTAACATCTTCTTTGTAAAGAGAAACAGCATTCAATGCTTCGAAATCTCCAAAATGGACCAGCCCATTCAATACTTCATATCCCTTTGGAACCTTTCCAGCAAGAGCAGCGAATTCTGGATTAGCAGCCACTTTTTCAAAAGAAGATCCGTTACCAGATCTAGAGGCAAGTTCGTCATCCTTGGCTCTTCCATTAAGTTCATCTAATTGTTTAACAAGTTCAGGAATATCAGCACCTTGAACACGGGCTTTTTCTTTACCTGATTCATAGAATAAAAAGGTAGGAACACTGGTGATTCCATGACGAGAAGCAGCTTCTTGATTGGCATCCAAATCGACTCTGACTATTTCTAGTTTGGAGTATCTTCCACTATCGTCTCCATATAATGCATCTACAACTGGTTTAATCTGTTGACAAGGTCCACACCATGAAGCGGTAAAGTTGATGACTAAGAACTTGTTGTTAGAAATGAAATCATCTAAGTCTTTGGTAGATTTTGCAAATTGGATCATGATGAAAAAAAAACTTGGGTTTGTGGTTGGGATGTTTGTGGGATGGTTGTTTTTTTGATGAATTGGTAAGTTAATAATTGATAATTGATATTTGGGGTGAGTGTATGGATGGCAAATTGTCGCGACACAGATATGACACAGATATGATATGGATGCGACTAAGACCCATCAAGTGAGACTAGAGAACCTGGGGTCAATTGAGGTGGAGTGAACATGTGGAAATGGTGAAAAGAGTATTGAAGAAAACAAGTAAATGCTTATGAGGTTGAGAGTTTAGTGAATTTCTGCAATTGTGTGTTTGTCCCTTTAACGTGACAATTTAAGCTTTTAATTTCACCCTAGTTGTGTGTTAGGAGGTAAGTGGTTTATTGATTTCGGTGATTTCGGTGATTTTGGCAATTTTAGCAATTGAGTCCTGAAATTAGTGAAAGTGAGCTAGTGAAACCTGGGAGAGTATACTAGGAGTTGATGGTTTTTATTCTCTGTATTTCTGTACCCCCAAGTTTGTCTTTTTGTTCAATTATTGCAAAAAACTAGAAATTTGCAATTATGTAGGAGGTTCATAAAAGGTACAGCTTCCAAATCTAACCTTCAGAAGTTGTAGTCTCCCATTACTTTTAATACTACTACTAAGCCTTTAACATCCCATTGGCTTGCTCTAAGTGGTCAATTTGCTCTTTTTCATAAAGATTCATATATACTTCAAATAGCATATTTCGCAGTACTAATCGCAGAACTAACTAGCACAACCCCTAACTTCACCAATTAACAACTACCAACTACGTCACTATCTACTTCTAGGTCTGCATTCCACGGCCATCGAACAACCTGCTATTGTTAGAAATTAATCCACTTTTACCTCATTCCCTCTTGTTTCAACGGGCCATGCCATTGTGCCTATTTGTACAATACCACCCCCATAAGTTATCTACACATTTTACCATTTTACCGATGTTACGTTACTTTTAACACCAGACGAAGAAAATATGACAGACTACACAAAGGGCCCCTACGGCTGACAAAAGGCCCCTCCTACGTCAAAACCACATGCTAACGTCCTCCGCTATTATTCCTTAATACAGTTCCAATCTCCATAATAGCCCATAACCCCAAAATAATAAGTGTTTCCTCTTTATCTTCTTCTTTGTCTTTGTCTTTGTCCTCTACTCTTTGCACCTTTTTACTTGGTGCCTTTTACCTCTGACTCTGTACCAGAACCCCCTCACAACCAAATACCTTTTGTACCATGACAACGCCTCTCTATTATCGGTTATAGTCCCTGCTTATCAAAAACTGCACACAGCTCAAATCACTTCCCACCACAATAGAAACTAGTGGACGTTGCACAGGGGAAGAATTCCTCTACTTACGAACTCGTAGATCCCATCCTCCACTTCCACCACCCCTCTTCCCCCCCGCGGCAGCAACTGCCTTATATAGTTACAAATTGGGGGTTACCCATGTGATGGATAATTAAAATAATTATTCCTACTTCTTACTAAGCAACTGGCTCTCGTTGGTAGTAATTGTCAGTATTCATTGGCGCTAAACTTAGTTGGTTACAAATCCGCTGAAAAATAACTAACAATCTCTCCGAGTCCCCGCAAATCGCTTACTATATCTGGTGCCTTTTCGCTTTCCTTTCTACCTTTTTTTTTTCTTTCCCTATATCCGCTTTATTGTAGGGTACCGCCTCACGTGACAACGGCTCCAAATCAATCAGGTTTCGGGTCTGGGCACAAGCCTATTAATTAACCAGAACTCAATACATTCCTTTACTTCATAGCCATTCAAGGCCCCACAATCACGTAACCGTACTTATACTCACCATGCCTGAGTTGAGACCCAACATGTCTCCGCTAAGTGCTCTACGGATGAGTGGTAGCCGCCGGTCAGGTCGGAAACATCTAGAAGATCGAAATAGGTCTCATATAGAAGAACACACTAAAGATGGGTTCGGATTTGACCTTGAATTGGCATCTGAACTTAAAAGCCATCATAAATTCCCAAAGAACAAGAATCAAATAACTGAAGCAAAAGCGGGACCCGAACCAGAGATTGAATCGGAACTTGATGCTGATCATTCCGTAGAAGACCCAGAAGTTAAACATATTCCCAAAAGTAACCTTTCACCAGCAAAGCCAGAGGCCAAGGAAGTCGAGTCAAAATTAGATCAGGATAAAAATGACCGTGAACCATCTCAGGATCATGCTTCTCAATCCAAGAAGGTTGGTGAACTTGCATCTATGTTCTTAGAGACCCGGAAAGCATTACAAATTGACTGCAATATTATGGATCCAATTCATGATAATGCTGCTCCTAATATTGATGGCAAAGAAATATCCCGGAAAACCATGATACGAGCCGAAAGAGTCAAATCTATGCTTTCGGTGAACTATCTCTATATTCAAAGAATATATGAATTATCTCAACAACAGACTCAGCATTCAGGAGTGGAGGGTGTTTACAATCCACTTCAAATCATAAGAAATAGAAAAATAAGGGCAAAGTATGGAGAATACCCCAAACCATTATCCATTAAAACATTACCATTAGCATCAAATGTGTTTAGTAAACACAATACCAATCCCAATAAACCATGGAAATTTTTATGGGCTATAGAATTACCTGAATTCACCAGTGATTTACTTTGGAGTAGAAACCACTGGCACGAGCTTGTCAATGGAAAAGGACAATTATGGTTCCCTCCAAATAGATCATCTTCATCATCATCGGCTGAAGGTAAACCAAGAATGCATGACAGATTATTCAAGGAAGAATACGAAGACAATAATAATAGCAATACCAACAGCAACAACAATAGTAACAATAGTAACAATATTGCCAGTACTAGCAACAATTTCAACGGTTCCATTTCTAATTCCGATATAAAATCTCATAGAAGACGTTCTTCATCTGCATCCAATAGTTCCAACAGTGAACATCTATTCAAAATAACCTCCATGCGTTCTCCTGCAAATGGTGGATTAAAGGAAAAATTAAGAAGACAATCTAAGAAAATATATCATCACTCATCGTCTAGTTCTAACGAAGAGGAAGAAAAAATATTCAGGAATGACACTGCCAAGGATCCTCTTAAAGACCAAATGTTCAAACGAGTATCCATATCTCCTGAAAGAGAAGATAAGGTACAAGACCCAAGAACACCACCTCCAAAGTTACGTGTGATTTCTCCAACTGAAGACTACATTATAAGTAATGTTTCCATGCAACCAGCTCGGAAGAGAAGTGACTCTTTAGAAAGTGCTACCTCACAACCAGGCTCTATAGACGAAGTGGAAGTGGAAGTAAATCTTAATGATGTTCCTATCGAACCAAGCGAAGAAGATAAAGACTCCAAGCAATTACAAGAGATCTTCAAGAACTTTAACTATTTCGAAAAGGCCATCACTCTTAAAATGAACTACGTCAGTAACGTTTATCCTCATCTTACCAAAACCATTCAAAAGATGTTAAACCAAATAGTCAACCAACAATTGAATCAGATTGTTCAAGTGACTTTAAAAATTACAGACGAACATTTACCAATTTATGAGCAACTTTACCATGGGTTCCTGAATGAAGTCAAAGCTATTGTGCATTTAGCCAACGATGATTATTCCATAAAGATCGATAACTTATTAAGTACAAGTGATAGATCTATTGGTGAAATCAATACTTCTCTTTCCTTAGAATTAAGAAAGATCAACGAAAGAATTGATAAATTGAACTCGTCGTTATTCAGCAATAATGTGGTTTCAGAAACATTTAAAGATACAGAATTGAGCATGAAGCTTAAGAATGGTAATAAAAGAAAGGTATTGTATTCGGCATTGGAGAATTTTATTGTGGTTTTGTTAAAGTTGATTTGGGTTATTGTGAATATTTATAAGGTTTTTGCGTATATGGTGAAGTTCATTTTGAGAGTTATCAAGTTTATACTCTTTTAGACATTAAAAAGAATTCTGGTCAATTTTATTTAAGAAGAATTTTATTTGGGTTCTTTTTGTCACGGATGTTTTTGTTTTCCCTTCCATTAGTTGATTTTTGTTACTTTCACTTCTTTACTTGGCAAAACAATAATGAGATCATCATTATAATTACTGCATTCGCTACTTTGGTGTTTAGTTATCGCGGTTTATTAAATAAAGATAAAATTTGCAGCCAAAAGGCTTGGATGGTTAAAGCATTCAATTTATTGGATTGAAGTGCCTTGATCGTAGAATTAAATATTAAATTAACGGGTATCAGTTGGTTTTTAAAATAAGCAGTGGTGTGGAAAATATATAGAAAATAAAACAAGCTGGGGACCCAATTTTTCAGTCCTTCTGTTGGATTTCATTCAACGTCTTTATCAACTTATCAGCATTTATCAAGAACTCGTATCCGTGTTGTTTCACGTCACGTAATTGCTGTTCGTTCCCGTTAATTCTGGTTTGAATGTATTTATTTATTTGGCTGATTTCCATGGTACCCTCTACTTCTTCTTCGTAACGATCTCCACTATCAATCATTATACCCATGACCTTTGACCTTAAAGATCCCGATAAGATCTCCACAAGTATTGATTCCTTTTGGGAATATTCTTCATTGGAAACCTTTCCAAAATCCAACATCACTTTAGGATTCAGGTGTTTCATCAGTTTGTAACTGTATATTTTACCAAAGACATTGGTTAATTCTACAAGTGATAATTGTAAGTTGACTTCGAGAATAATGAAAGTTTCGTCATTTCCAGTGGTTCCAATCACAGCTACTTGTCCCATTTTTGTTATAGATAAATATTGGTGAGGTTGTGAAGAAGCGTACATGGAATCCAATGCTGAATTTATACGGTGAAGGTACATGTCTTTGTTGAAAGGAAGATGAGAATCTTGGGAATTAAAACCCACAGAAAATGAAGCTCCAGAAACGACTTCTCTATGGAGCTGAGATTCCACAAATGAAGAACTAACCATTCCAAGGGAGTATAAATCAGACAAGTATTGTGGAGTAATTGTGTCAGATATTTCACCGACCAAAGGACACAATTCAGCAACTTCACAGAGTAAAGAACGCACAAAGGGAAGACCGTGTAATATTTCGTAAGTCATTATAGAAGGTTTGGTGGAAGTAGGAGAGTCCAGGTTGTATTTGGTCATATTGGCTCTAAGAGAGACAGGTGATTTCACACTCAGAGAAAGGCTATTGATCCATTTTGCACATACTTGGAACTGTTTGGAGCTGGTGACAAAACTAGGACCAGTGACCACAAGTAAATCGCCATTTCCAGCCAAAATATCGGTAATTTTCAGCTTGGATCCCAAGACCTTTGACCGGAGCCTTTCTGAAGTAGGCAAAAGCAAGTCTTGAAGAACTTCTGGTTGCACAGTTGAAGTATAGCCTCTTTCATTGAGACTCATACCAGAGGAAGGTCTTGATAAGTCAGAAAGAACAGTACCATAAGCCCATTTAGGCGGTTGTGGAGTGATTGGGGAGATATTTGGTAAAGAATCAATACTCTGTTCAAGGCTATAAGTAAGTTCATCAGAAGAGTCTGATTTAGTTAGAGGTTTATTGGGATGTGGATTGGTATTGGCGTCAGACGTTGACGATTTCGGTTGTTGTTGTTGGTAAGAACTGGTAGTATTAGACATGGTGTAGATGGTGCTGAATGAATGTTTGCAAAAGTAAGTTGATTATAATTGAAAAACCCCAGGGCCCAGGCGGGTTCTTTATATACATAACCAAGGACCTTCTAAGTATACGTAACCGATGAGTCAATTTGCACCCAGCCTGCATAAACGATGGTTGAAAGAAGTAACCTTAAAAGTCAAGTCGGAATTGGTGACTAAATGGAATCATATGAAACACTGGCCAAGGAAACAAACAAAGCCGACGATAAGAGCGGAGGGGTGTTCAAGCTGTAAATTACAGAACATGCACTTTTGGTCATGGAGGCTACAAAGTTGGGAGTTTAAGTCTTTTGGAACTGTTTCCAAAAAAGTTGCACGTTCAGCTTGAAATAGTTCAACAAATGAGTCGCGCAACCGTTGGAAACCGACTCTTACCGAGCCATTGATCAGACACAGATATGTCTTGTAATTACCAGATGACATGGGATGAAAGAGATGTTTCCAGAAGAAGAGCTGTTGAGAAAGATGCCCAGTAGAATGTCACCGAAACGTAAATGGAGATTTTGGTCGGTGTTTCGTGTTGAGGCGAATTGTGGAGTAAAAGTTAGTGGAGTTTGGTGTTGGTGTGTATAGTGTTGGTGTGAATAATCATGAGTCATGAGTCACTATGGAAATGATTTTCGGAATCATCAGATAATTCACCATGGGTAGGGTGACAAAAGGCTAAAGTCCGCGGATAATGAAGGTGATTACAAATGAGATGAGACGGAGATACAATAGGGAAATATTTGACGGAGTTAGAGGAGATTGTGGTTGCGATGAGTCAAACATGGAGAGTAACGAACTGATAAGGAGAGATATTAACAAAAACATAGAAAAACAAGAATAATATGATAAAAGAGAAATATGGTGATATTGCTGGTAATTACACTGTAATTATGATTCTTATTATTTTGGGAAATTCATAAATTATATGTAATTTTAGAATTTTAGAACGCACAAGTGGTATTAATACACCCTTTATTAAAGAACCTAATTTTTTCAAAAAAGGAAAAACCTTATTCTAGTGTCTCAGGAATTAAGATCGTAAAGTAATAAAATTAAGTGAAAAATCCCAGAAATAAATGCCAAAACTAGATCAGCTCCAAACCTTTGAAATATAATACTTATACTAACACCAGCAATAGCTGGAAAATACCAGTGAAAAAAAAAATTGGTAGAAGAGAACACCAGCTAGCATAATTATCAGTAATACGGAAAAGTACATGGCAGCCCTCAAACCATAAATATTTTGGTTATGCTCTAATTTATTTCACTATCCTCTCACTATATCATTCTATACCATAGTAAATTACATAGTATTAAGACTACAAAAAAACTATAATACAAAACAAACAAACCAAACCATATTTGTATACAAAAAATCCACCATTCCCTTTGTAATGAAGTACCCGAAAAATGTCTCTATATTTATCCTTTCCTTCCTTTGCTTCTTTGCTCGTATTTTTCTTATTCTTGTCTTGTCTTACCTATTCTTGTCTCAGTTTGTGTACAGTACTAATTGCAAATAAAGGTTCGCGACTGATATTACAATCTATCAACTAATTGTTCACCACTAACAATGCAACCAAAGTCTATAGCATTACTTCGTAAGTAGTCACCAATCCATACTACGACACGAAAACACCTCAATGGTGTTGTGATCACATACAAACCAACATCTTTATACTAACAACAGAAAAAATCGATACCAATATCGAACAGATACTTCAAAAGTTCCAAGACATATTTGAAGTATCCATAAACCAAGACAAACCAAAAGAATTGTTGGCGGTAGAATCGCTCACTATTGAGTCCGATGCATTGATGATCATACGATTGTGTGAAGACTTATTGTCTGTGTCCAGAACTTTAAAGGAGACCTGGTGTCTTGGAACTTTGAAGGTGGATCAAAAGAGCGAAGGAGATGGCGATATCAAGGCTGTTTTTGACCAGTTCAACGAGTTGACCGAGAGAATTGCAAAGTTTGAAAAGGTCTAAGATCAAGGAAAGTGATTATGATAAAAATGGAGTGCTATTTATCACAAGAGACAATGAATCTTCAAAACAAAACCAACAACAGAAGGGAAATGACACAGGTATTCAGACAGGAACTATTAAGATATCTGCAACTGTATTCCGGACATCTTGATAGAGTCATTATCTGTCTTTGAATGATTCTTTATTGATTAGTTTATTAAGGTAAACTACACCAAATCAAACCACACCTCAGTATACGACAAAAAGACAGTAACAAGACTTGCTTATTACGTCCGAACCAGTCACTAATACTAATTTAGGATGGGATTGAGTGGATTCTAAGTATCTGACAAATGATACAATCAAACATCCAACAGTCATCCACAATGTTTCTAGCTCTTTCAACTCGAAATGAAAATAGATTCATGGGCTGACAATATAAACAAAGCAATAATCCCTTAACTGCCAGTTTATACCAATCATTCTACATTATATTGTATTATTATATCTATTTTACTGTATATCCTGATACATAATGTTCATAGAATAACTCTAGTGAATTCACAGAATTTATCCATTTGAACTGTCCTTATTTAGCCACTTCAGTAGAAGAAGGTCTCTTGATATCTTTGGCTAATTCTGTAGAAGAAGCTCTCTTTAAATCTTCTAATGGTGTACTTGATCTAGTTGATGATGGGGTCTTCTCTTGACTTTCTCCTAGTTTTTCTTCGAATAAATTAACGAACTTTTGTACTTTACCAACTTTAATAAATTTGAATTTTTTGTCCAGTTTGATATATGTTGGTACCAAAGGAGATTTGTTTTTGAAAGCATATTCTAACCCATAATTATCTTCATGATTAATCATGGAGAAAGAAGCACCACTGCTCATTCTAGAGATAGATTTTGATTTGGATGGTGAGACAAATGATGATGTAGACAGAGTAGCAGTGACTAACTTGTCTTGTGATAATGAAGAATCTGAAGGTTTTAATTTAATTGGTGGATCTAATTTCCTGAGTTGAATGTCTATATGGTCATCATCTTTATGATCTAATCCACATTCTGTTTCAGGTAAATCATCTAGTTTAATGTATTCATCTTCGTTATGCCTTAAATTGTCCATACTTTTTATGAACCCTTCGATTTTCATTCTTTCTTTTAATTTCTTGGATTGGTCATATTCTTCTTCAGAATTCGATCTAGTAGAATCATTTGATTTTAATGTCATTAGTTCTTCCAAAGAGGAATTAAATGCATCATCTTCATAAACAAAAGATTTGTCTTGGAGGGTTAAATCGTCTATTCCATCCAAAGTAGTATCACTTATTGTCAATTCTTCAGGAATGCCCGATATATGCTCAATGATGGTATCATCTGGAGAGATAATTCTGTTGATACCACCCATTTGGTTCATAGAAAGGGATCTGTCCAATCGTATTGGATCGGGTTTCACTTCTATGGAATTGGAACTGGTATTGGAGTCCAGTGATGCCTGCTTCACTGTGTCCTCAGTATTGTCACTTTTGTCTTCTCCTATAGTTATAGGTTCACTTATATGCTTGTTTAACTCATTTACGAACTTCAGCCGTATATATTTTTCGATCTGGTCAATCATTTTTTCATCACATAATAGTAATAGACCGTAATTCTCATCTTTAAGAAAATCGATAGCTATTTGATTAACATTCTCATCGATAATAAATTCCAATAATTTTAATGTCAAATTCACAATAAATATATCATTAGATATTAATCCATATGATTGTATAGCATATTTTGGTTGTGAGAAGATCATTTTCTCAAGATTCTTCGACATCTTTCTGGTATTCGAACGAGCCAAACAGATCAAATTCTCCTTAATCAAATCGGTAGGCTTCAAGTCTTTGTTTCTTACCAATAACGAATTCAATTCCACATTCACATTGAACTCGATTTCGTTCCCTATATCAATAGGATCGGAAGACAACGACGACGACAACATCTCACTTCTTTGACCCAAATAAGTCTCAACAAGCACCAGCGCTTTCTCAGGAACATCCGAGGAAAAGATGAAGTTGGGCTTATTGGGGTCTTGGTTATTATAATGATACTTGATTATATCTTGAAACATCTTCGGACAAGTATGGCCCTTAAGGAGAACAGTTATCCTTGAAGGTTAACAATTGGTATTGGGTTCGGATATAAGGGGGAAAAAAGGGTAAAAAAAAGATGAATTGGAAGATTGTGGTATACGTGGGGGATCACACAGTCGATGGATGGAGTGGTAAGTAATTTGGTGGAGGTGATGGGAGAAAGGGGATGATGATGGAGGAAGTTTATCGTGGGGGGTAATGATTGTAGTGGGGGTAAATGGGTAATAGAGTGGGATGGCGTATATGGCCCAAAACAACAAATCAAAACAGAGCGCAACCTGTAAAAAATCATGTTTTGGGTCATAGTTAACAGTAAGATCGGGACTCGAAAACAAAGTTACAGATTAGAGCTCAAATTTTGCAGGTTACATCTTCCCGATTACATATTAGCATAGTCTCACACACACTCACACAGATCTACTTGGGTTAAATCAGGAACTTCTATAACAAAGTTGATACAGATCATATCCCTATTACACCAATACCAGCTATACCAAAATGACATCATACTACTTCAGCATCATCGGCACACGTGATAACCCCATATACGAATTGGAGTTCTCCTCGTTCAAGAACCTGGCTGTGACTACCGCCGGCTCTATTCCTGGAAAGTCCCAGTTTTCCACCAGTATCAAAGAAATGCTTCCATTTATATCGAACTCTTCATTAGATATTATAGAAGACGCCCAATGGTCCACCAACCAGTTCTATTTGGGTAAGATCGACTCCTTTTACGGCCTTTTGGTCAATGCATTTATTACTCAAGGTAGCATGAAATTCGTGTTGTGTTACGACGTGAGTAACGGAACCAAACACGATGATAATTCCATTAAGCAATTTTTCATTGAAGCCAACGATTTGTATGTCAAGTGTTTGTTGAGCCCATTCTACCTGGTTAACGATGCCATCATCTCGCCTGATTTTGATTTGAGATTAAAGTTGATAGCGAAAAAGTACTTGTAATCACAATATAAAGACATCAGGGATATATCCTGATTCCTTGAGAAACAGAGAATAGCCAAACAATATTTATTCAAATACTCATTGACCATCTATGACAACAACTTCTTCCAATGGTGTTCGAATCTCTTTGAATCACTACAAAGCCTTTAAATCACCACTGGTCAATCCCTGGCACAGAATACCCAGGTGGCATTGCATCCTATACAATCGATACCTACACATAGATTTATGACAATTAATCAACCAATAATACCTTACATTGGTCTCGTCACAACTAAAACATTCAATTTCGTTAAGCAATCTCAACAACAAGAGTTAGAAATCATCTACATTCCAATAACTTGATAAAATCTTAATTTTATTGTGAACTATAAACAGGGGAAATTTCAGCAAATCAACAGGACAGAAAACTGGTCATTTCATAAACGATAAGTCTTTTCTTACAAATAATTCCTTAATTGGAAGCTTCTTGTTCTTCTTCATCTTGTTCAAGAGCCTTTTCACTATCGACTCTATAGTTACCTTCACCGTCTTCAACAATGATCTTCAGCTCTTTCAACGTTTCAAACATATCTTGTGGAATCCAACCTCCAGTGGCAACGAAAGGACTGGAAAGAACGGTGTTTTGATAATCAATTAATTGGTCTTCATGTTGAGCCAAGTAAGCAGCATCATAATCAATAGGGAATTTAGATTCATTAGTATTAGCCAATTCATTTTGAACGTAAGCATCCCACATTGGTCTCAATTGGATAATTGCACTTTCAATATACAAATAATCCTTATTGTTCTTGTGTTCTAAAGCTTGTAAGTATGGACCCTTCAAAACCTTAATATGTGGAGAAGCAACAGCAATTAAGTCATGACGTCTTTCGTTTAAGGCAACTTCCCATAATCTTTCATTTCTGGTCTTGTAGTACATGAATTGGTATTGTTGCTTTTCAATTTCATCCATTTCAGCGAAACCTGGGATATCTTCTTCTAAGTTGAAGATCTTAACACCATTGTAGCCAACGAAAGTTGGGTAGTTGGCTAAGATAAATGGTTTAATAGTAGCATATTCAAAATCAAAGAAAGTCATAGAATCCTTACCATTGATAACATTCAATGGGTCCAAATCTGGTAAGTATAATCTTGGCTTGAATAATTCTTCAGCGTTCATAATAGAAGTAGAAGTTGGGTTCAAAAGTTTTGGACCGAGGAGTTTAAGGTTTTCAAAAGTATCAATTTGTTGTTTGTATTCTGGAGTTTCTTCAAGGTTGGAGTGGACAGCTTCATTTCTCAAGTTTTCTAATTCAATATCAGCAACAGAAGTAATTAAATCTAATGGCTTAGACTTATCCCATGGACCGTTGAATTTGTTAACTTGATCATCAGTCAACTTATTCTTATTCTTAGCAAAATGCTTTTCAATACTTGGTCCAATCTTCCATCTGTTTTTTAACAATGGGTTTTCTTCATTTTCATAAGGAGCATCAGCTTGAAGAGCAGCAGGAACATCATCAGTAAAGTATAAAGAACCAAACTTGTTGAAGGTGACACTTAAAACCTTAGCTTGGAAATCAGCAATTGGTTCAATAACTTCATTTAATTGAGCTGCAGTTTCTGGACCATCTTCAGCCAATGGGTTCCATTTCTTCATCAATAAATCACCTTCAATGTATTCCATTAAGATAAATGGAGAGTTAAGTTGATTGGCTTTGGAAGTACCATAAGCAAGAACCTTTGGAACAGAAACATCAAGCTTCAAGTTAAGGAAATCTAAAGTAGCAACTTCAGACTTAATCTTTTGAGAGATAGCATAATCGGATTCTAACTTGTATGGAATTCTTAACACTAATTCTTTACCAGAACTTAAAGTGATCTTGTAAACTCTGTGATGCTTACCTTCATGGATACTGGCGATTGACTTGACTACCAATTCACCTTTACCAATAATTTTTTCAGTCAAACTACTGGTCAATACAGAAGTTCCATCTTTTAAAGATAATGGAGCTCTGACAAATGGTTCACCACTCTTATCAACGTTCTTAGCATCGGATCTTACTTCGTTCAATTCAGTCAATAATTTGGCAACACCTTCAATGGAGAATTTAGTTTCTCTTAAAGCTTTCTTGGCCTTGTCATCTTTCAACCAAGAACCCCAAGAATATTGGAAAAATGGGTTTCTTTGAGGGTCTGATTCATCAGAAATCTTGGTATAGATTTCGGTTGGTTCAGCTCTAAGTGAGTTGTATCTGACAAAAGTTGGGGTGGCAGCTCTCAAGACCGGTTTGAGCGGCTTGAGATCACGGGCAACCACTCTGGCGGATCTGGTGACTCTAGACAACATTGGGTAGTGATGGTGGAAGTTGCGATTGAAGAAGTTGAAAAATGGATACAGGAAGCAGCACAATTAGTGCGCGAACTAAAATGGTAAAGATCAAGAGTTAACCAACCCAGTCAAGAAGATGACGAGAGTGCAGGACCAAAATAACCACAATTTAAGGATAAAGGACTCTAAAATGACAGTTCAAATCCAGGAGATACACATTTGTCCCTAGCTCCCCAAAACCGACTATGTAGAATCAAGTAGAACCAAATAGAGCAATATTATCAGTCCCTTAAGCTCCACAAGTAGGCCCGTTCTAATGATACTGACCAGGTATCAATGGGCGAGAATTGATAACTAGAGGCAAATAAGTGTTCGTTGCCATGTAACCAAGTTGGTTCAATTAGGTGTTTCCTCAAGGAATGCAAGTAACCAGCTACAACCAAGTAACATGCACCAACAAGAAGAGTCCACGGGAAGAAAATGGTCAATAAAAAGACAATCACCTCAAACTATACAAGGGCTTAAATATAGATAGATAGAAGCTTCATATCAAAAAGAACCGTCCAATGTTGCCAAGTGTTATCAATTTATAGTAAAAAGAACAGAGCGATAGTCATCAAAATTTGCTGCAAAAGAGCGAGCAAATGTTGCAAATCAGTGCACCATCCAAATCCACCAAAGTATATACAAATACAATATCCGAAGTATACAGCGAACAATCAACACTACACATATTAAGAAATCAAAAAGTCATTACATTCTATGCGTCATCATTCATTAATAAATACGTATAAAAACAAAGAGAGCGAACGAGGTACCAAACTGGTCCAACGATGAGTAAGGACAGCGAGCAGGAAATTAAAGGAAATTTGATGATTATCAGCACATTGAGGCATTCAAACTATACCAATGGCAAGAAAGAAAAAAAATAAAAAGAGTCTAGTTGGCTCCTTGTATTGGTGGTTCCAATCAAAAGTAGAAAAGACCCACTATCTCACTCAGTAATGTTCGTCTTTAAAGGGAAAGAAGGTAGTGGTGGTAGGTGGTAGGTGGTAGGTGATTACTTGTCCATGCTCAACATATCAATCTTCTCGTTCAACGTAATTGGTGGAGGCATATCGTCTCTAGTAAAGTTCTTTTCAAACAAAGAGGCCCTTTTCTCCCTGGACAGTCCAGCATCCCCATCAAACTCAGCATCAGTGGTTCTAAAGGATACTTGACTATAATTCTGATCAGAATTTGAAGAAACAGCATCTGGTGACTTTATTGAAGGAGGTTCTACCATCTTGGGATGGCTATTAATAGTCATTTTAGGAGTGCCAGCCAGAGGACTAAGTGGACGTTGTTGAGCTTGTAATTGTTGTTGTTGCATCATATTTGCAATAATTTTGGCAGAATAAGGACTTGGACCATTTCTATGGAACTTTTTACCTTCAATTCCATCCTTAGTTGCAGTTACTGAAAGACATGAAGTGGTTGAATTTCTGGAAATAGGTCTGGAAATTGGTTCAGATAATGATGGTGTACCTTGGCTTGGGGGGCTGCTCAAAAGACTAGAAGTATCACTACCCCCACGTTGATGGTGCGACTCCCCATTAATTGAAGAAGTTGATCCCCCAGGGATTGGACCTCCATTAACATCTAGATATCGACCATTCTTGGACCCGAAACTATAGTTGGAATCATGACTAAATCTTGATGAAACATCATCATCATATTCAAAATTATATGACCTATTGGACGGGTATTCCAATTGGTCAAAATCTTCTGATGATTCAAGGTTCATCTTTCCACTAAATATGGATTTGACGCTAGCGTCTGGATGTGACATGATTAAAAAGGAATTGGTATGATGTTTTTTCAACAGCTTCAGTGTGTTAAAATTAATTGGACCAAAAACTATGTTAATATAGATTGACCTAAATTCTCCGAATTTTGTCACCCGACGTTTCGCAGCTGGTATTGCTAGTCAAGTCACGAGTACAATGGGGTAAACTCTCCACATTATCCCCAGTTTGGTCATCCCTCTGATAAGACACGACCCAACCGAGACTAGATAACGATTGTTGGTAGTATGAGCATGGATAGAAACGCGATAACCATTGACATTAAAACTTAAACAGGGAAGCGAGCTTAGTAACTATTGTGTCATTGCTATGTGGCGATGCTTTGACGTTTTAGTTCCGTGGTACTGGCAATAAAATTTGGTTCTCATGGTGATGCACATCAAACCACAATTGTAGTTTACTGATATTTTTATCGCTAGTTGAAAAGTAGTGAGAGAATTAATGATTTGGGGCTGATGGCACGGCAGAAGGTGTTCCGGTACTGAATAGGTCAGTAATTCAATATCCATTACATTGATAGGACAGAAATTGCGAAACGCGTTTATTGTCCTAGCACAAATAGGGTTTATTCACTATAGTGTCGCACTATAAGACACTAGTAGTTACAGATTCCAAAAAGAGATAATTGTGATAAGGTAATTAAAGGGTCCATTGGGGCCAAGATATTGCTAGCAATTGATCTTATCAAAATAGTTTTACCAATCTTTCGGTATGTAAATAATATGGGTTGGGGCCCTTTTTTGCAATCATATTGCTTGTAGTACACTTTGTGAATCATGATTGTGCGTGATATGGCAATTGTGGATCAAAATGAATATAAAAGTGGAAACTGTTACATTGGACTAATTATAGACGCTACGACACTTGATATACTTCCATACATTGTGGCAGAAGTGAGCAATTGTCATATATCGATTCAATCAAGACTATTGCTCAATTGATACTTGTTCATCCAGTAAAACCAAGACACTTGAATCATGAGAGTTGCTATCATTGGAGGTGGATGCTCTGGGTTGGCTGCTGCCAAAGCGTTATCTTACGAACCAGTCAAGTTCACTATTGACTTATTTGAAAGAAGATCTCAATTGGGTGGTATCTGGAACTACGATTCCAATAAGTCCGATATTCACCCAAGTGTACCTTCTACAACAAGTCTGGCACAAGAGAAGTATGATACAGATGAAGCAAGTAAACGGTTTCTTTCACCTATGTATAAGAAATTGGAGACAAATCTCTTGAAGGAGGTAATGGAATTTAAAAACCATCAATTCCCAGAATCTTTCCCAATATTTCCCACCAGACAGCAAGTTCTACAGTATATCAAGGATTATGCTGTTACTGTTCCCAAAGAGGTCAATATAAAACTCAATTCAAATGTGACATCGATGAAGAAAAATAAAGACTGGGAGATTACAGTGAATGATAAAGTATCTCATTATGATGCAGTAATAATTGCAAATGGCCATTTCGATGTTCCATTTATACCAGATGTCGAAGGGTTGAAAGACTGGAACCAGAAATGGCCAGATACAATTACTCATGCTAAATACTTCACCGATGCTACGACCTACGTAGATCAAAATGTGGTAGTAGTGGGTAATTTTGCAAGTGGAACAGATATTTCTATTCAATTATCTGTTTATGCCAAAAACGTTTATGTCTCTTCAAAAGATCCTGCCAGCGTATCACTTATACCCAATCATAGAGTGAATCATATTGGGCATATCAAAAAGTTTGACTCAGAATTGAAATCTATAGAGACAGATGATCAAAAAATAGAGAATATTGATAAAATAATCTTTTGCACCGGATATCTCTATAATATTCCATTCCTCAAATCATATCCTGATCTAAACAGTGACGGTCATCAAATTCGCAATATTTATAAACAATTGTTTTACATCAAAGATCCATCAATAGCATTCTTGGCATTGAACAAGTTTATTGTACCCATGCCATTTGCTGAATCTCAAGCTGCACTTGTAGCTAGAGTCTTCAGTGGAAGGTATAAGCTTCCAAGTGAAGAAGCTATGGCTGAAGATTATACTAATGAATTACAAGAAAAGGGGTCAGGTAAGGTATTCCATAACCTAGTTTTCCCCAAAGACGTACAGTATTGCAATCACCTACATGATTTGATCGCAGAGCAAGGATTGAAGGATGGCTTTATGGGGTACTACTGGGACGACAAGAAGCAAGAACAGAGGAGAATTAACAAGAAATTCAAAGATGAGAGGTTAATCCAATTGGTACAGGAAGCCAATGATCTAAGAAGTTTAAGACATCAAAAATCAGAAGCTTAATAGAAACTTAGATTCAACTCTTGGAAGAAGATTCATAAAATTCCAGGAATTGATTGATTAATAACTAATATATAGACAGCTACTTATATAGATAGGTACATGGAATGAACCAAACCAAAGTAGATAACGGTAGTTCTATCACAAATCTCATATATTGTTTAAATGCGTAAGTATTTTCAATATACGGGAGATCTTTTTGGTTGATTTTGTTTCGGTATTTTGGGTTTCCTAGTGATTGCAAAATACTGCAAAATTGAATCAACTACAAAATTGTTCAATATGATTTTAAAATTTGTGAAAAATTACAATTAAATTCCGCTTATGTGAAAGAACTAGCGTCAATAAACAGCAGATTCCCTTGAACTGTAGAACACCCGGTTCTTTCATTCAATTATATCCTTACTCGGTACTCTTCTTTTACTGCTTTTACTCTTGCTTTCTTCTTCTTGTTGCGTTAGCGTTAGACAGATGTGATTCAAAAGAGTACTAACACAGTTAAAAAATTAATAAAAACAAACTCTGAACAAACTATAGAAACATAAGGAACAAAAGATCCTTTTCAAATTATTCCTTATCGCTTTTATATTCGTCACATTTGTATTTTCTTTCAGTTTAGTTGGATTTTATTCCAATCCATATTACGTAAGCAATTCTCAAACAGTTGTACGAGGTTGCCAGAGCAGCCATGAAAAAGGGCGTGTGGTCTAGTGGTATGATTCTCGCTTTGGGCGAATATTCAGTTAATGAATAATCACAAACATGCAAGAGGCCCTGGGTTCAATTCTCAGCTCGCCCCCATTTTTTTGCACCCATTATCGATGTGTTTAATTAGGTCCTTCCTGATCACTATATTGGAATCAGAGAATCCCAGTTTTTTTCTGGGGCTGAAATCTTGTTATTTTCCCAAATAGAGAAAGCAAAAACTGAGAAAATTTTATATGAAAGAAATCAGTATTTAAATGAATTACAATTTTTTTAATATCAACTAAATATGTATAAAATTATTCAAATTGACTTTGATCATCAATGACGAAGAAATTCAAAGATACAAAGTGGCGATTTACCTTCTAGTTGTGGCCTACCACTTATAACTTGAATGGAAAAGGAAAAAATGTAAATCTAGCCTGTAAACTTAATGCCACAGCTACTGAAGGAGAAGGTGAACTGATACTCAATAAGAATAAAATCAGGTAGATTTGAATTTCTTCAAAATATTACGGTGATACTATAAGGGGGAATAAGGCAATGTACAATTATTAAAGAAGTTAACTTTATAGGTGGTAAGTATGGTATTTCGCGTAGATAGAATTAATTTTTTTTTGCAGCCAAACAATTACAATAGAAATGACAACATCAAAGGTGCAACTATTTACTAAACTACACACGTATATCAGCAGTCTATGTTATCTTCATGGAATATTTAAGGAGTCTGATTATTGCACTCAGAGCTGTGATCTGATTACTTTCAAGAAACTAGTGAAAGGAGATGATAATGAAGTGAGTGTTTTTGTTGACACTTTAGAGGGCTTGATACAAAACCAACTGGAATCAGAATCATTGAAAGAATTAAACCTTACTTTTACTGGAGCAAGTAAAAGAAGCTACAAGTTTGTAATTGATTATAGCCTCAACGTTATTTTGATTAAAACTTCAAATACATATATTAATATTAAACAGGCGTTGCTTCACTTACAAGAAATTGAACCAAAAAAGGAACCAATTTCCATTGAGCTTCATTTTGATTCTCCAGAATCAAAAATTGAACAGTCTTTATACTTTAAAACTTCAATTACATCACCAAAGAAGCAAATAGAGACTCAAATGTCAGCCTACAAATTTCAGAGTATTGAACCACCTCAATTAATCGAATTTATACCTCTTACTTGTGAATCAAATTGCTTGAATATATACCAAGATAATAATCGTGGTATTGGAGAGTGCTACTATTGTTTAAGATCTTTAAATTTAGTTTGTTACGGATATAGAGAACCACAAACATTGGATAGAATGTCATGTTATAGATGTATATTTGGAACGAGTTTGGATAAAGATATCATCATGTTGATGAGAATCAGATACTTGTGGATGTACATGGAAACAAACAAAGATATACCTTCAATGAATGAAGTATTCACTAGATTACAATTAAAACTGACCAATACCAAACACCAAGAACAAGTTCTGGCAATATATCAGAAATTATTTCAAGATGGAATATTACAAGTTGTTTGTGAGAACGAGTCTAGTGACTTTCCAGGATATGGTAGGTTGAGGATATTAATCACTGGAATCAATATTGATACACAAATTTTAGTCCCTGGTAAAACATACCTGGTAGTATTTGTACCCAAGGCAGAAAAATATAACTCAAGACTTAGTTATAATAAGTCTATGGAAACGATATATTTTTCCTCTCATTCAAGAATAAAAAGTAGCTTACAAAGGTTTAGACATTCATTTACTAAAAAGTGGAAGGTTAATAGGCAAATAACCAAGAAGCCAATAGAGATTATACCTTATAAACAAAGGAATTCTTTTTACAAATTAGCAAGTCTCAGTATGATAATAAAACCTAAAGATTTAGAGAGTTTTAGCTTTGATAAATGTCTAAGTTTCCTTCTTCAACAAGAACACACATACGCTTCGGAGTATACCAACGAAAAAATGATATGTCTATGAAAAAAAAACACACACAAATTTAAATTGCTTCAAGCAATAGAAGCTAGGAAAGCAATATTCGTTGTCAGATAATCCACAACTTCATTTGGGATGCTTGTGTTTTGCAACTTCTGGTTACAACCATCCATAAATTAATTCGATGTCGCGCGACATTTAAATATGCGACATGAAAATGAGATGCACTTCACTCAAAATCAGTTCAAGGCACTTAGAAAAGCTACTATAATTGATTCTATTTCTTAAGGGTATTTGCTACTCATTCACAATCTTCCCCGTCAAAGAGATACATAAATATAAAGTCTAAAATGTCAATCATAATACCTGGAGACTCCCTTAACATAGATACAGAGAACATAAAAACTAGCATAGGTCCAGGAATCTACAAGAATCCAAAGACTCAAACTGTTGTTCCAGCATCAGCAGGTTTATTGAATGTCAAAGCTAACAAGAAGAACACCAACCAAGTTGTTTACATTGATTCCAATTCTAAAAGATACATACCACAAACCAATGATTTCGTGATTGGAACAGTTGTAGGTGTTATTGGAGAACAATACAAGGTTCAACTTCAAGAATATTCCCCAAATGTATTATTATCATTCATGGCTTTCCCAAATGCTACCAAGAAAAACAGACCTAATTTAAAGAATGGACAAGCGGTTTATGCTAGAGTATCACAAGCTATTCCAGAAATCGACGTTGAAATAGAATGTTTCGATTCCGTTACTGGAAAAGATGGAGGATTTGGTTTGTTAGACGAATCTGGTTATATATTCGATGTCAACTTGAATTTTGCTAGAGAACTTTTATTCAACCCAAGCTCTATATTTTTGGAAAAACTTGCATCTAGAGTTCAGTTTGAAATTGCCATTGGAATTAATGGTAAAATATGGATCAAATGTGGTGAAGGTTTAAAGATGGAAACTGAAAACAAACAAGAAAATGATGATGATAACGATGAAAACATGACCAGAAAGCCAGATTCTTCTACCTCATACTTAAAGGATTTAAAGGCAACTTTATCAGCAGCCAGATTTTTAACCAGATGTCAATTTGTTAAGCCAGAAGAATTGGATCACGAGTTGACCGAAGCATTCAAGGCCACGTAATCATGTTGACTAATTCACAATAATAGATAACTGCAACTACAAAAGAAAACATAAAGATTTTAATTCCAGAAATAAACTAGAACAAATACAGGAATCATTATGATACGACTTTACACCAAAGTGAATTATATTCACTTATCTTAAATAGCTTACAACCACAAATTCCGTAGCGATTTTAAATAAAAACAATAGATATATCGCTATTGCGAAAGTTGGTTCGAATCATTGACCACAGAGCCATTAGTAGGTGCAAATAATCCGCACAATATTTGACCCTAACTGTAGGTTTAGACAGATCCATAGATTCTGTTGATTGCAAGAAAGACGTTTATGCACTCCGCGATGCCTGAAAAATTATCGAGGTTGCAATCACAAAGTCAAAGGTGATCAGTATCATACATTAGGCCGCTACAACATGACACTGACTGAAGCCAAGCCTGTTAAGCTTGACCCAAACCAGTTGGCCCGCCAACGTAAGAAGATCGAAAAAGATAGAAGAAGAAAACAATACGATGATCTTCAAGTCCAAGGTACCAACAACTCATCTATCGTATCCAAGAGATCAGTAGAGATGTTATATACCAAACAACTTAATCCAGAGATGGGAGAATGGTTCAAGTTCTTCGTTCCAAAACCAAAGAGAAGATCTCCTGCTATCAACAGAGGGTACTGGATTAGAATGGAATCCATTAGACAAATGGTTACTAGAATTATTGATAAGAACCCAGAACGTACAATTAATGTGGTCAATTTAGGATGTGGATTTGACCCACTTCCATTCCAATTATTAAATCAATTCAAAGAATCCGGTAAGAAAGTGGATGTCAACTTTTTAGATTTTGATTATCCTGAATTAATTCAAAATAAGAAAAGAATGATTGAAGATGCACCAGAAATTAAGGAATTAATTGGTTACAAGAAGGAAGAAAATAAGGTCGATGATGGTTCCAAGGATAAAACTCCAACCATTGCAACCCAACTTGGAATTACTCTTACTACTGAAAATTATAAACTTGTGGGATGTGACTTAAAGGATGAAAAATTATACAAGAAGCAAATTGACTTTTTATTAGAAAATGACACTGTTAATATTTTCATTGCTGAAGTTTCTTTAGCATACATGAAACCAGAATTTGCTAATCCAATTATTGAACACTCTAGTAATGTTGCTAACTCTCATTTCGTCATTTTGGAACAGATTTTACCAGACACAAAGTATAATGCATTTGCACAAAAAATGATGTATCATTTTAATCATTTACGTTCCCCATTACAATGCGTGGAGACGTATCCATTAGCCGAAGACCAAATTAGGAGATTTGAAACATATTATCCAAATGTGGAGTTGAAAAATTTACTTGGAAATTGGCTTTACTTAGTTGACGAAGCTACTAGAACTAAAGTTGCTAAAATTGAAACTTTTGATGAATGGGAAGAATTCATAATCTTTTGTCAACATTATGTAATTGTTCATTCTACTAATATGGACCAAATGATTTATGACCAAAAGATTGAACCAGGATGGAATTCACTTCCAATTGACGAAAGTGTGAAATTTTCCTTGGCTTCAGAATTATCTATTCAATTAAAGTTTCCAGCTGTTGAAACTGTGGGGCATAAAATTTTAATAAATGGAGGTTTAGACCAAACTAGAACTGACAAGACCCTTGTATACCAAAACGGGCAAGTGACGGAATTACAATTACAATTACAAGAACAAGATGAAGAACAAGAACACCAAAATGGGGTTATACCAAGTGCTAGGATGTGTCACACGATGACTAGTGTTGCAGGTGATGTTATCCTAATTGGGGGTAGGTCTAGACCAGGCCAATTAATGCAGGATGTGTACCGATTGAAAAATGGAGTTAAGTGGGAAAAAATGTCAGATTTATCCCAACCAAGGGCACGTCATTCTACCATAAAAATTGGGAATGAAGTGTTGATTTTTGGAGGATTGCAGAATGCGGGGCCAAATTTACCTTTATTTGTTATGTTAGGGGAAGATGGTAAAACCAGAGACCTTAAGGTAGTTGGAGGTTCAATTGAAAATTTATACAGTTGTGCAATGGCTTATAATGGAGAATATGGGGTTATTATCGGAGGGATGAAAGATTCAGATCATCCGATAATCAGCAATAAATTGTATAGATTTACCATTGAAGATGGGGATACTATTAAAATCCAGCAAGTGTTGGAAGATGCCCAATTTGGTCGAATGGGTGCGAAATGTGTGATTGCCTCGAAAAAAGTGGTAATTATCGGAGGTGTATCTACGAAGGAGGTTATGTACAGAGACAATCAGGTGATAAGTGTTGGGTTAAACCAAGCCCTGGTACTTGAGCAACCCAAGACACAAACAAAAACAGATGAAAATGGCGGTGATCAACAACAACAGCCAATGTATGAAATAAAATATGTCGATATTCCGGAGTGCGTTTATAGAGAACATCCACCAATCATGGTCGGATTCGGACTTGTACCTGAACCCAACGATAACACCACCAGTGACAACATCATTGCTGGTTCAGGTCATGATACTGCTGCAGGTGATGATAGTGCAGGAGCTAACGACCAGGAACAATACCTTTTGCTTGGTGGAGGAGCAGTCTGTTATTCCTTTGGTAGCTGTTATAATAGTGTATATAGACTAGCAGTATTATGATGTGAGCCCTGCAATAAATACGACCAAATGCAATAAATTACGCGTGAGATCTTGGTGCAATTCTGCCCAATTAGGTTTTTTCTCCACGCCGAGCTCGCCGCGGGCATCCTTTTCCGAAGCGTTCCGGTTCCGCCACCAGTCACTCCCTTCACTTTTTAAGTCACACCCAACCTTTTTCTCACTCGTTCACCTTACTAAAGTCACTCATTGACACCACCACATTTTTACATAATGTGTGTCACCAACTTTAATAATAATTCACTAATGGAATAGTTTAAATTTAAAAATAAAAAAAATAAAAAAAAAAAAATCAAACTAACCAACAAGAACCAATACCGACCACCAACCATTAAAAAATACTTCTCTAATATTGTAGATATATTGTCTTGGTTATTATAAATTAATTAAAAAAAAAAAAAACCAAGACCTCATCGAACGCATCTAGCAACCGTGAAACTTCTATCTCCCTTGCTATAATATGCTGGTAACTGGTCAATCCTTTTTATTATTAATAACTTTTTTTTTTTCTCTCTTTTAATTGAACCTATTTTATTATACCCCCTCATTTTATTCACATTTTTCTCTACCCCTCCTCATTGCGACTTGTAGCACGCGTATACCCCTTTGCAGCAAACATGGCAAGCACCACCCACCACCACTAAAACCATTTAGTTAGTATATTTCATGTAACACAACCAAGAATTTTCTTTTTTCTTTTTTTTTTCTTTTATACAAATTATCCCATATTCCATATTATAACTATTTTCATCACTTATAATTTTTATTTTGGTCTTATTAAGGGTAACCTGACGTCTTTTATAATTCAAACCCACATTTTACCTGTCACAACAATTTTTTTTTTCATTATAATTATAAGGTCATTAACTGGCCTAACCTTGACTTTTTGACCAACTGGAATAACCTAATCTGGTCAATTTTTTCGCTATTACTTTCGTTATTACTCGCTATTACTCGCTATTACTAAGGAGAGCAAGAAACTTATAAATACAAAATACTAAAGGGGAAAACCCTAATAATTCTAATTTTTCTGGAAATCTTCTGAAGAGTAATCATGAGTAGCTTAACAATGGCTCTTCCTACGAAAGATATGAGTCTGGTGGATATATCACCATCAGGTCCTCAGGCTCAACCTCCTACCAATAATCAACCCATACCCCCAGATTCAGGGTCTTCCTCATCACTGGCTTCTGCCTCTGCTTCTACATCCCCTTTACCTTTTAAATATGGGGATAATTCAAATATACCTCTTTCAATGAGGTTTATTCATAAACCAAGTAGATCCCAAGAACTTTTAGATAAAGCATCTGATCCTACCAAGTTAAACAGTTTGACTAATAGAGGTAGTGGATTAAAAGTGGATACTGAAACTTACAATAATGCAAATAATGATATTACAAATAGCAATGAGTCTTCAAATCCTAATTTACTGCCAGAATCCTTAAGATCAGTGTCACCAGATTCAGCTTCAATGACTGGTCATAGACTAGTACGGAAGAAGTCGGGTGAAATTCTTAAACCATCCCTTAAAGATCGTTCATCTTCTGTTTCGTATTTTTATGGAAAAAGATCTCAATCCGAACCCACCACTCCGACCTATAAACAAGTTCATTTTGGAGGCGATAATGATGTGCGCTATTTCAAAAAGAAAGATAAACCAAATGCTATATCCGCCACCAATTCTCCTACTTTAGAAGCCAGTGGCTTTGGATATATTGATGATGATGATGAAGAAGATGATGATGAAGATGATGAAGAAGAAAGTGATGATGATTATCACGGATTTGACCTTAACAAAGGTGGCACAAAATACCCTGGAAGTGAAAAAACTAAAGCAGAATCTATTAGTTGGTTTTTAAAACTTTTAAATTTTGGACCTTTATCATACGGTAAAAAAATAGATGAAGAGATTCCAGTTTTCCTAGAAAGAGTATTTATTACCATTGATAAGAAATATCTTTTGGGTCACATAGCTGTCAAGAATTTAGCATTTGAAAAACATTTAATAGTGAGGTATTCGCTTGATAATTGGCTAACTATTATAGAAATACCAACTATTTATATTCCTGATAGACCAGATATTTTAAAGAATAATGGTTATGACCGGTTTATGTTCCAGATTCCTTTGGATAGTTTATTCAATAGTTTCAGATTGTATAAATCTACTGATTCTGAAAATGTATTCTCGGATGGAAAATCTCAAGAGAGAACTTATGAACTTTGTATCAAATACAATACTAACAATCAAGAGTTTTGGGATAATAATAATTTAAAGAATTATTCTATTAAACTTATTAAAACTCTTAAAAATCATGGTACTGGTTCTAAGTCTATTGAGCAACATGCTGCAAGACCAAAGTACTCCTCGAGTTTCCTTAAAAGAAGAGGTTCTGATTCTCAACTTAGTTCTGCTACTTCTACTACTACCAATGTTGCTGCCACTAGTGACAATAATACCAGTACCACTTCTACAGCTACATCTACATCTACATCCACTACTAAAGAGTCAGAAAAACCATTCTACAATCATGATAATTCTTCAGATATTAATGACTTTGTCAAGAATAACTTTTATCTTTCATCTCCATTATTATCTTCATTGCATACCGATCCTCATGGTAAGGATAATGTTAGTGATCTACCTCAACTTCATAATAGAAGTCAATCAGAATCTCCAGCACCAAAATATAAAGCTAAATTTAACGTGAATAATGAGAATTTGTTGAATATTAATAACGACAACTTAAAGGAAAGTAACTTTGACCTTAATCAAATCAATAAGAATGAAAACATCAATTTAACTCCTACCAAAAATTCTCAAAGGAAACCAAATTTACCTCCTAATACCCAAAAAACAAGAACTAATATGGATCCACAATCTTATAAACAATTATTGGAGAACTATTGTTTCTTTAATTCAGATGCTACTAATGATAAACTGCCTAATAACAGTTCTGCATCTCCGGAAGAAACTACTCCAAGTAAAGGTCCATATGAAGTTTCTTCGTTTTTGAATGCGGATTAATGGCCAACCACATAATAACCGAAGAATGACTTGAGTTGATGACTTGGTTAGATGGTGAACCCCCAATTGAACAACAAAAACTAATAAGTCATTGAAATTAAAATTAAACTCATTGCATTTTGTTGATGGTGAATTATATACTTTTCACCTTGAATAAACTTTGAGTTTCTGGCCGAAACCAAGACCTGGCATAGAAAAAATCACCCATTCCATTTTAGTATGCTCATGCCCCATATTTGGTTAGTGATTGGTAGACTGGCTCTATCGTTACAATGGCCACCATAAGTGATCAATAATAGATTACATCGATTAAATACCGTCAATCGTTGAACTCCACAAGTGGAACCTCAGTAATTATAGTCTGAAGAATTGTAATTAGTTTGCTTAATGCATTATCGGTGAATCATAAACTCAACTGTAGAAAAAGTAACCTTTCAAACTTAGTAGTACACATTTAACCAATTTAGGTTGATATTGAGAAGGATTTGTTGTCTCGTATATATATAAGAGTGCTCAAGACAATAGTTTGGGGCTATGTTTTGCAGTATAAGTGATTTGTAGCCTTTGGAATTCGTTCTTTATGAAACAATTTGCACCCATCCACTTCATACTATTGTTCTTGATGGTTCTTGAAGATCATTAACGAAGGTAAATTGATACTACATTGCTACACTGAATAAATTAAAATTATAATAAAACCTAAAATTAAATTGTTAGCTTCCCTAAATAAATAATACAATCAGGATTGACCATGAAATGAATATGCCACCACTTTCATCGACTCCACAACAACTAAAACACGATATCAATTAATATTTTTGATTGTGAAATGGATTAATTAAAGTAACACTTTAAATGTAGCTGGTAGTAATCAATGGATGATTTTCACAGCTTCTATTCGAAACTGTACATCTTGACCAAACCATTTTCCAAACCAGCTGCAAACTTAGAGTCACTTAATCCAACACAACTAACATATGAGTTATTGGCAAATGTGTGAAGACACTTACCGTTTTGTAAATCCCATACTTTAATTAATCTATCGTGAGCACCACTAATAATTCTAAAGGTATCGGAATTGATAGACCAAACACCTTCAATATGACCAAATTGTGTTCTAATACACTTACCAGTCTTGACATCCCACAACTTAATGGTATTGTCTAAAGAACAAGTAATTAAATGGGTTGGATAGTTTGGATTACTAGTCCATGGTTCAGAAGGAACTTCGGTCACTTCACCATCGTTTTCATCAACTTCACGATGTGGGTGACCTTCAGCATCACTTTCATTATCATCTTCAATTAAATTTTCTTTGTATGTGAAAGGAATAACTGATTGAACTTGACCAGAGTGACCATTATTATCCATTCCTCCAAATACTCTTAAACATTCATTACTTTGTAAATCCCACATTCTAATAGTGGTATCATCAGAAGCACTGAATACAGTGTTTGAAGCTTGATGAATCTTAACACAGTTGACCCAATCAGTATGTCCTCTCAAAGTATAACATGTTCTTGAATCAACATGCCAAACTTTAATTGTATTATCAGCAGATCCAGACACAATTGATTTATTGGCAAAATCAACAGATACAACAGCATCGTCATGACCTCTATAAGTAGCAATACATTGACCAGTATGATAATTCCAAACTTTAATTGTAGAATCCAAACCTCCAGTGATCAACTTTTGAGAATCAAATACTAAAGCTCTAACTCCCTTGGTATGACCACTTAAAGTTTTCAAACATTCACCAGTATCAACTTTCCAAATTTTAATAGTAGAATCATATGATCCAGTCATTAAATATTTTCTATTAAATTGTAAACAGGTGACACCGTCAGTGTGACCAGTAAATGTTTTAATGTTGTAAATCCCCTTACGCCAATTCTTTTCTAATTTAAATCTTTCTGAGTAAACAGATTTCCAAGGTCTTCTTCTGACCTTTGGTTTTGGTTCTTCAGTAACCTTCAATTTTTTCTCTTCTTGAACTTCACTTGAACCTTCACTAGGTTCAACATCTTCAATCTTTCTTTTAATTGGTTTGATTTCATCATCAGTCATTTCTCTAGCTCTCTTCATATGCATTAAAGGTAAACCCCAACCACAATTAGGACATTTTCTATCAATGTGTTGTTCGCACATATGATGCCATACTCTGTCATCATCAGCTAAGGCCTTCCATTTCTTAGAGACTTGTGCTGCATTACATAAGGAACGACAATCCAAGTAACATAAGATTTTAAGGGAAATCTCCATTGGTAAAGTACTAAGGAAATCAATTTTAATTAATGATGATACTTCTTGGGAGATAAAAGATAATTGTGGGAAGCAACATTGAGATAATAATCCTTTCAAGATTAATTCACGATGTTGAGAAGGAGATGCACTGAAAATAGACCAAACATGAGTAATGGCTTCTTGATCACTACTTGGAAGTTTATCTAAAGATGATTGAATACTTTCCATCTTGGCTTCATCAGTACTCTTGTTGCATGTGATTTCAGGATTGTGTCTATAACAGTACTTGTGGAAGTTATCTTTAGGAATCTTGTTTTGGTCGTTAATATGCTTGACTAAGAATGGGGTGACAACAGATACTTCTTCATTTTGGTTTTGTGGAGGTGGTGGAGTCACCATCTTGGTAAATGGAAGGGTATCGGTATTATTGATGAGACTAGATTTAGCCGATTCTGAAGTGGTAACAAAATGAGTAGGAGTGTTTAACTTATTCTTGGACCCTTCGGCTAAGCTATGTTCTGGGCCAGCAGACTCGTAGCTATAACCGTATGAAGAAGATGCAGATGGATTTGTTAATGTGCGGTTGTCATTATGATGGTGATGATGATGATGATGGTGATGGTTATGACGGTTATGATGGTCAGCCTTGGCAGCCTCTTCGCTGCTCTTGGCGCTAGTTCCATTGTCAGACGACAACTGTTCATCAGTTGATACTTCAGCAGAAACTGAAGATGACGCAGTAGCAGACAATATGCTCTCGTAGTTCCTCGACACGTCGGCCTCTGCCTTAGGAGTACATATGTCTTGTAAATTCATAGTAGTTGATTCGGTTAAAGCGGGACTAGCGAGACGTGGTACGCTAATCTGATGGTATGATTTATACGACAGCAACTTTTCCAGTGTGTTTCTGAGACGCCCACACCCAATAGTAAAGTACTAAATGAATACAGCCTTTTCAAACGAACTCTTTTTTTATGAAATTTGTGCTGATGACTGTTTTCTTATATAAAACTAACAAATTTGTAACAGAAAGATCCACAGTTTCTGGGAAGGTCGTGCGCGCGTACCATGAATGACGTTCTAAGAAGAACCATAACCATTTGAAAAAGGTGCTTAAAAAAAAATGTAGAGAAACAATTGGCAGGCGGGGCTGGACCCCTCATACAATGTGGGTGTGGAGTATAGACGAAGAAAATAAGAAAAATAATAGAGATGGTATTATGGGTGTTTCAGAAGTACGGGTGTTTTTTTTTTAAAGCTGGTGGGATGTGTGGCCCCCTTAGTATAAATTACTTTACCTATCTATTTTCTGGTTTAAGGTACCAGTCGCTCTTTTTCGGGGGGCTACAATCGCAAAAAAATTGTGGTAGAGAAAAGTGTAGGTGAATCACCTCGTAAATCTTGGGGGTAGATGACGAGAGGACGTTACGAAGAAAAACGTAATGGATTACATTAGTTAGCGATGCGATGTGTCAGTTTTTCAATACGGCTTTTGTTCCGGCATCCCGGTGAGTATTGCTGACAAAAGTGTGGGTCTTTACTGTGGCTGTTTCCATTGAAAATTTCCCAGTTGAGCACAATAAATAAAATGGTGGTGGCTCAGTACAATAAGGTTTTTAGAATTAAATCCGTTTTATCGAGATCCTACGCGATTTCAACTATTTGAAAAGATCTGGTAAATCTTTGAACCACCTACATGACATGACAATGGAACGGATTCGTTTCACCTGGAGTCTCTTACTATGGGGGGTACGATAGGATAAAAGATAGGCTTAGTTCACGTGAATCACCATAATCGTTATGCTTGTCACGTGAACCATTACTAATGACATCATTTCTTTTGGGTGTGTCGCATTTATGGGGGAACTGGACCAGATGAAATACCCAGATAAGCCAGAAACTAAAGGATAAGAAATGATCAAATTGCCCCGAAATAGCCAGAAATGCAGATGCTTCATTTTTGCGCCAAATACAAAGAAAATTGTCACGGTCTATTGCCCAATTGTGATACCGTTAATAGCACCATTATCATGGCCCACCCTACAATTATTTATAATACTTCCAGACCAGCCGGGCCTTAGACAGCATAGCCCAGGGTTATTTCTTTATGGTAGCTTAAATATAAGCCGCTGAAACCCATACCTCGTCACGGATAGATCGTAAACCTCGTCCGTCCGGCCCGTCTTCTCCTATACCCTAGTTCACCCTGTTCCTGGTTGTTGGCTAACTGTATGGTTCCATTCCTAAGACGGGTCTGTGTGCAGGACTTTTTTGCACCCACTTCCAAGACCTATCTCACTAATCTGCCTGAGTCTCGGTTATAACACAACCACTTCAGCCATATCCACCAAAACCAAAACTCCCGCTTTACCCTCCACTTCCTTCATCTTCCATCAGCCAATAGGAAACCCCAAAAACACATGACGCATCATCCACCCATCCCGCAACACCCCATTTTGCCTTCTTATCATTTCCATTTCCACCGATGATGCTCATCTCCCACACGTGACCTTCTAGAACCATCTCAAATTTTTATTCAAATTATTGATTTATATATCTTTGAAAAGAAATGGATTCTCATATCGATAAGAAACAAAAAACAGAAATGTCTGAAAATAACGAACTTTTTAATAGTGTGGGATCTCAAGTCGAAGAAGTCCAAAACGAAACCAACAATGAAGTTGTTGAAACCGGTGCTTACGATGCCGAAGGTCATCCAGTTCAAGAAATTGAATCTTTATGTATGAATTGTCATAAGATGGGTACTACCAGATTATTATTGACCAAGATTCCATACTTTAGAGAAATTATTTTGATGTCTTTTGAATGTCCTCATTGTGGATTTAAGAATAGTGAAATTCAACCAGCTTCTCAAATTGCTGAAAAGGGTTCTAGATATGTTCTTAAGATTGAAAATAAAGATGATTTCAACCGTCAAGTTGTTAAGTCTGAATCTGCTACCACCAGATTTGCTGAATTAGATATTGAAATTCCTCCAAAGAGAGGTCAATTAACCAATGTTGAAGGTTTATTACAAGAAATGATCATTGATTTAGAATCTGATCAAGAAGCAAGAAAGGAAATCCAACCAGAAATGTATGAAAAGATTAAGGAAGTCATTGAAAGAATCAATTCCTTCATAAACGCTGAACCAAACACCCTTCCATTAACCTTCTCTGTTGATGATCCAGCTGGTAACTCCTGGATTGAATACCTTCCAGGTGAACCAACTCACAAATGGGCTATGTATGAATACAACAGAACCGCTGAACAAAACGTTTTCCTTGGTCTTATCTCTGCCGATGATGTTGCTCAACAACAACAAAAGGAAATGGAATCCAAGAAACTTGCCACTCAAAAGAACATCTCTTCTGGTTTAAACAACGAATCTGGTGTTAAGAGTACTGGATTTATCTCTGACGCCACTGAAATTGAAAACTTGTCTAATGAAGTTCAATCTTTCGCTGCCACTTGTTCTAACTGTTACAAGGCTTCTGAAACTCACATGAAGACCGTTAACATTCCTCATTTCAAAGATGTCATTATTATGTCTACTGTTTGTGAACACTGTGGTTACAAATCTAATGAAGTAAAGACTGGTGGTGAAATTCCTGAAAAGGGTAGAAGAATCACCTTAAAGGTGACTGACCCAGAAGATTTGGCCAGAGATATCTTAAAGAGTGAAACTTGTTCTTTAAACATTCCAGAATTAAACTTAGATTTAACCGCTGGTACTTTAGGTGGTAGATTCACCACTATCGAAGGTTTATTAACTCAGGTCATGGAAGAATTACACTCTCGTGTTTTCACTCAAACTTCTGACTCTATGGATGAAGCTACCAAGACCAGATGGACTACTTTCTTCGCCAGATTACAAGATGCTTTAGATGGTAAGATTCCATTCACCATTATCATGGAAGATGCTTTAGCTGCTTCTTACATACAGAATGTTTACGCTCCAGATAACGATCCAAACATGATCATTGAAGACGTTGAAAGAACTCATGAACAAAATGAAGATTTGGGTTTGAACGATTTGAAGACCGAAAACTACGCTTAATTTTAATGAATCGTAATAATAACTCTTCATATACTTACATCTCCAAATAGTTCCAACTAGTCCACTAGCTATAAAAATGGACTGGTATGCTGATGGACCAATTAGTACTCTATAGAAGGCTTCAAATAACTATTGGACCTTTGACTTGATGGGAATGTCAGTGATATTTCGCCATTGTGCAGTATTTAGAATCAGTAAAGAATAGACTGGAAGTACTGGTCCATTCAATGTCTTTAAGACTATAATAAATAATAGAAATGTATTTAACTAATAATGTAGCTCCAGATGATAAGAAAGAATATTCATTAACTGATGAATATTAATGGTTGCAAAATCGATTTAACAACTAGTGACAAGCTACTAAATCTATTAACTTTATCTATGTTTATTGAGTTTAACGAGCTAAGTACCAGTACTTTGATCTCGTGACTATCTAATTATTCTACTAACTAATCTTTCTTTTCAAGACTGTTCAGTTCACTTGTATCCTTTTCAATTCCTTGAATTACCTCCACCTCTTCAACTTCTTCAACATCCACAGTCTTACATGGACCATGGTAAACCTTATGAGCATAAACGTAGTAATAGATCAAAGATAAGATCCACACACTTGGAGTAATCACACAAGTATAGTTCATATTTCCAGAAGTAGGATGTTTGCTAGCAGGGAAAAGGACCATGAAAAATGAGTATACGATAAAGATAGTGGAGATCCAACCAACAACCGGACTCCAGAAATCACCAAGGTAGAACTTACCAGGGTGAAATTTGTTTCTACCATAAGTAATTCTTAAGAAAGTAGGTGTACCCCAAGCCACATAATTACCAGCAATGTATAAGGTGAATAAAGCATTCGCAGCTACGCTTCCAATGAGAACTAATAAACCAATAAGAATAGCCATGATACCACCGAACCAAACAGCATTAATAGGAACAGAAAGTTTCTTATTAACCTTTTTGATCCACCAAGAGAATGGTAAACCGTTATCTCTAGCAAAAGCCCAGATTTGACGAGAAATAGCAGTCAAAATAGAAGCACCCATTAAGAACTGAGCGAATGCGATAAGGGTCATAAATGCAATAGTCCATTTTTTACCAAGACAATCATAGATGATTTGAGCCATTGGGAAACCAAATTTAGTAGCCAAGTAATGGTTTTCAATATCAGTACTTTGCATACAAAATAAAGTCATGATCAAAATAATTACTCCAATTCCCCAACAAGCACCAATAGAACCTAAAATACCAATAGGAATTGTTTTTTCAGCATCTTTGACTTCTTCACTAACATGAATAACCGAATCAAAAGCACCAATGGTCCAGATAGCAGGTAACCAAGCAGCACTTAATTGAGTCCAACCAATTGGCCAATCTGAAATGTTTTCAAAATGAGTAAAAACAAATTTAGCAGATCTAAAATTACCACTAGCACCAATGGGAAGAGCCACCAAAAATAATGCAATTAATCCAAGATTAACAACGATTGAAGCAGATTGTAACCATGCAATTCTCTTGGATGAGAGACATGTAACTAAAATATGGCAGAAGACACAAGCAGCAAAGATTCCATATAACTTACCACTAGTAATATCGAAATCACCATCTTTTGCAACCACCACTACTGCCAATACTTCTTGTGCAAACCCATAATCAACTGAACATAATGCACCAATAAGAGCAATAGAATTGGTATTACCAATAAGGAAAGAAAATACCGTTTTCACTGAAGATGGAGCATAATAATTTGTCCAATAGTATAACCCACCGGAAGTAGGTTGAGAAGATCCATTTTCAGCCATGGATACTCCTATGCAAAAGATAAAAGCTCCACTAATTACCCAACCCCACAACATACCAGCAGGACCAGCGATTATACCTTGAGCAAAAATAGAAGCTATACTTGGAAGTAATCCCATAATGGAGAAGGCCACCCCAAACGATTGAATGGTAGAGAATCGACGCTTCAACTCGGGTTTATACCCAATTTGTGCCAAAAGCTCCTCATCATTAGCTGCTAAAAGTGCATTAATCTGGGGTTCCTCCACATTAAACCGGTTATTATGGAACAGCTTATTTGACTTAATCTGTTCTAAAATTTGCTCATTTGATAGTACTGTGGATAACATTACAAGGATATTTGATCTAATGAAAGTTGGAATGAGTTAATTTTAGCTGGTAATAAACCTTTAAATATCCCAAAGAACTTGTTCTTTATAGAAACTTTGCCAAAGTTTTGATAGCCTGGAGTTTCCTGTTTGGGGTACTGATAAGCGTCGCATCTATTAAGGTAGCGCAAAATCGAATCAATTGATAAGATCACTACTAGATACTATTCCCAAAAAGGAAAGATCCGACAGTTTGTTAGATGGACAGGTGAAAGTCTAATTAGATCGCATTTTTACATTAGAATCTACTAATGAATGATTTGAACGTGGCCTTGAACCGGTTGCAACTGTCCCAGGAATTTCGGTGAAACGGCTGATAAACTAGTGAAAAAAAAAAAAAAAAAAACCATTACGAGTTACTTAGCTGATGAACACACTAAAATTATAATACCATATGGAAAGAGGAGTAAATTGTAATTGTATAAAATAACTATAAAGAGCAGACAAAAACTGGTGCTTTGGATGTGCTAAATCTTATTTTTGACTGGTAACGCTTGCTGATTATTTGATCAAACGATTATTTTTCACCATTGGCTAGATTAGAACCAGTGCGAAGCGCACCCCCACACTCAGTTCCACAACTAACCGTTACTTGAACTCGGCCGATCTTTTATCTCGCAAGTGCCCTATTGGCCAGTTAGATCTTCTGGGGCCCCTAGCAACCCAATCTTGTCTGCAATCTTTGGAACCAAAATCCGATATTACTAAAAATCTAATTCTCAATTATTGTAATATTCCCCCTCCATTGTAACAATAAATGAAAAATTGATAAACTGTGTAATTTTGCATGAATAAGAAAAGTGCTAATTCTGAATATATTAGCAATTATAAAGACAATTCCAGGTACCGGGCTTCCTGTCATCTTTTTTGCTTCTTATTTCTTTATACTTCACTAATTAGATAATCCAGTATATTGTCTATCTCCTCAATATACTCAATATTATCTTGACCCTTTGTTCCGATCCATTAATAATTAACAAATAGGTGCAATATAAAGAGGGCAATTATTTACGAGCTTCACCATCATATAATTAGATTTTCGTAAATATGGATAATATTTTGTTATTACTCTTCAATTGATCCCATTCGTCCGTTCAGTTCTAATTCTGACTAATTACTACTGATAAATTTATCATAAAATCTATTATACAATCTATTCAATTGTCTCTATACGATCCGCAATCAATCGTCTATAAAATTAATCAACTAATTATAGCTGCTCTTCAAATTTAATTTGGGATTAATTTTTTTGAAAAAGATTATCTAACCCTCTTTCTTCTTGGTTTTATATGTATCATTATCGTTTTGCATTTCTCTAAAAGCATCCTTCCATGAGGAGTTTTCAAGAGTTTCTCCAATGGTTGAAATATCAATCAAAGAAACATTATTTTCTTCTTCATGACTAGCCATCTCTGTTTGGTCTAAAAATGGAGATACGTTGATCTCATCATCATCCATTGTAGCCGCGGATATTGCTGGTGACGAATCGGTAGATTTTGTGGATTTATTAGGAATCTCGATAAACAACTTAGGTTGCTTGTCAGTTCTAGTCACATCCAAATGATTTCCACTACCAACCCTATTTCTAGCTTTATAAATATTCAATGGTGATCTAGGAACATAGATACCACTAGAACTGCTTTCTTCTTCATAAGATTTAGACAATGGAGTAGATTCATCATCATATGACTTGGATAATGGAGTATTTTCGTTATCATAATCATCAAATCTTGGAGATTGGTCTGGTGTTTTGTTAGCATCAGTAACAAAAATTGAAGGAGCATTGACTCCCAAATTTTCATTAGCAAGATAACTACGACGTTTCAATTGAGTGTCAAAAGAAATATCAGTAGTTCTGATACCATGGTTTTGATTTCTCTTATACTTCCATCTAGAGGCATAAGCAGCAATAGTTTCATAAACACGCTTGGTGTGAACCCGCTTCTCAACCTTTTGAATTAACAATCTTCTTTCAAGGAAATCAATTAAATTAAGACACAGGCCAGCTTCAAAAGAAGTATATAATGGTAATTGTAATAAGATTCTGGTAAATGAAATACCTGGATCATTATTCAATTCCATATTTAATAATGCTTCTTCAACAAAACGTTCATAAGCTTTTCTTCTTTCTCTGATCTTGGGAATATCCATATTATCCAATGTTCTCTTCATGGCTTCATAATTCACAGTGATATCATAAGGATTATTAGGATCATTCCTCTTAAACCATTGCTTGGCCAAAACTGGAATTTCTAATGATCCCTTATAGAAATGGAATGATAATGAGCCTTCAAGTGAATGTAGTAACTTAGGTAAATCAATTGGTTTGATATATCCAGTACCTTTAGTATCAAATCTTTGCCAAACTCTCTTGAACTTTCTGATTTCTTCTCTTTGAATCAATGCACTATATCCAGATCTGGATCTAATGTAACTGAAACTATCCAAAATTAAGGAAATAAACATATTGACAAAGATATACATGGAAATGATATTCCAAGCAATGAACAAAATATATGCAAATACTTTATTACCACAATCAGAATCATCAATACTGTTACCAACTGTACAATAAGGAGATTCAATGGCATAATCATCCATAATATAATTCCATCCTTCACCAAAACTGCACTTGAATAAAACAATCAATGCCTTTGGTACAGTTCTTAAGTTGATATTGCCACTTCCATTTGGACCAATTTTGGTTAATCCAAAGATTTGATTCATAGCAATAGCAAACACAAGGAAAACAACAATCCAAGTGAAAGATAAAGAAAGTAAAGATGGTAAACTTGCGGATGCAAATCTTAACAATTGACTTAAACGATTACTTCTTGGAATAATAAATGCTAAAACACTGACCAAGAATAACTTGTTAATATTAAAGAAAACACTTTCTTGGTTAATGAATAAACCAACAATAGTGGTAACGAAGGCACCAAAGGAAACAAATAATCCAAAACAATTCCATTTGTATCTCAAAAAGGTCAATAAACCTTGCCCAATAACAAACATCAATGCGTTAATAAGGAAAACAGTTGCAGTTAGCATATAGATAATCACTCTGAAAGTATACAAGCCATCATAAGATGGGAAACATTCAACCAACAATGCTAACACATGGAGGAACAATACAAAGTTCAAAATAATTGACCAGTATTGGTTCTTTTCCACGGTCATTTTATAACAGAATTGACGGAATGGTCCTAATTCACTAATATCCTTTCTCTTGGATGGTCTCACTTGAATCAAGATATTTTTAACTTCGTACCATGCAATTTGATCGTGTGTCATATAAGCTCTACCGGTTGTCTTGGAATAATTACTGATAATGACAGAAACAAACAATGTCAAAATGAAAATGGTAGAAACAAAATTGAAAAGAACGACGAAGAAACCATTGAATGGACTACTATTGGTTTCAGGAGGTGTTTGACCACCAGTACTTGCCATGAGGTTTAATAACAAATCTACCCAACCTTCGAGCGAAACAATCTCAAACAAAGATAAAAAGGACTTTGCAAAAGAATTAAATTCCAATTCTGGTTGCACATAAACGTTTGGACTCATGACATCCCAATTGAACACATTACTTTGGTATTCATTGAAACATTGACTTAAATCTGACACGCCATCAGCACATTCACCTAATCTACCATTGAAGATATTAAGTCCCCAAATAGAGAAAGGAAATAATAAACACAAGGAAATAATTGCTGCACTGACAATTTTAGTAAAACCTGAAATCATGGAGTTATGGAAATTGGCCTTTGCAGTTTCACTGATGGTTAATAATCTCAAAGCTCTCAAAGCTTTCAAACCCCTAACGGCTTTAGAAAGAGTACCATCATCTTTCAAGTAAGCAATAAATTCAATCCATAAAGCAAGAAGCACAATCATATCGATGAAATTCCATGATGATCTCACATATGCGTTTGGAGTGAAAATGAACCCATCAGCAATAATCTTGATGAGAAATTCAGTGGTAAACAACATGATAAATGCAACTTCTAAGTAAAAAGTCCAATCAAAACGTCCATTACCTTCAACTGTTCTTCTGAGCAACGGTGTAATATAACAGGCAGTTACCACTAAGGCAATAGTAGCTATGAACATAATCACAACATAGGCTTCAGAAACTGGTTTGTAAGGCTCTACACCATCAATACGTTCACCAGAACTTGATTTGACAATTCTTTGACACAAACGTCTCAATTGATGGCGTGGTTCCAACAAGTAAAATACCTTGTTGAAGTATGGATTCTCTTCCAAGAATTGATTTTGTTTCGAAATCAAAAGGTTCCGTTCACTAATAATATTTTTTGCAAACAGAGCAGGATCAAAGTCTTGGAGTACACTTGTATCATGCTTCTTTTTCAGATAAAATGGATTTTTAAGGAATGTACTGGTTCTCCAGTAATTGACATGAAACCATCTTTTCCAGCTGGAGCTTGGAAGGTTCATTACTCTATCTTCTTCTTCCAATTCACCAGTATCTTCTTCTAAGAAATCATTGACTGCTGTTCCACTAAGCAATAAATTAACCACTGCCTTTTCAAGTTGATCTTTAACTCCCTTGGACTTAAAAATCTTGTTTTTAAATCTAGCAAGAGCACCGGAACGAGAATCAAAGGTTTGAAGACGATCGGTCATATTATCAATAAATTGAAGCAATTGTTTCTTTCTTTTACCTTCTTCTGAAACTTCAAGAGTACGAGCAATCACCGCCACGAAAATATTCAAAATGACAGTGTTCGAAATAGCGAACCATGAAACCAAGAAAAGAGCACCAAAAGAACGAGATGATGTGGTGGTTGCATATTCTTGAAGTGGATATAAAATATCTGTCCAATTTTCAGTAGATGTAATCACATAAAGTGCAATAAAGACATCGGGCAAAGTATGCATTGGGAAGTTAACTTCATCTAAGTCACTCTTTGGTATAACACCTTCAAAGTACCTTGCCATCAAGATACTCATTAAAAATGTAAGAATGAAATAGAACAATGCCAAATCATAAATGGCTTTAATATTTTTCATAATCTTAAGCCAAAGAGAACTGGTAATATTAGTAGCTAGAACAACTCTATAAAACCGCATGATTTGGAACACAGTAAGCCAATAATATACATGGCCAAGTTTGGACTTGATAGGCTCAATAATAATAACAGTAGTTATAACGGCTAAAAACATATCGAAGATATTTCTTTTAGATATGAAGAATAGTCTCCAGTTGGGGAAATAAATGACAAAACGAAATATGACTTCTGCAAGAAACACACCAGTAAAAGCACATTCAGATCTGTACAAGGTCAGTTTTCTGGTATCTGACATATTATCCTTTCTGAAACATTGAATGAACAAATCAACCATAACCAAAAAAGGGAAGATAAATTCCATTTTATAGTAATATTTCAAGAATGCGTTCTGTTTCTTAAGACGGTTAATTCTTTCCACATGGATTGAAACGTCTCTGGACTGGAAAATTCTTGAGAAACGTCCAAGGTGAATACCATCTTCTTTTTCTTCTTTGGCATTTTCTCTGGTGACATTAAACGAAGTAACAATAACAGCAATAAAAACGTTAACAAGCCACACAGTAAGAATAAAAATACAAAAGATAAAGAACAAACATGCACCCAAATTATCAGTGTCCATAGTGTAGTACATGATATCAGTAAAAGTATTTGCACTCATAACCACGAAAACCAATTCCATTGATTGCATGATATTATCAAAACTGACTGTTCCACCATATGGGTTTTCACCCGAGATACATTTAGAATATTGCGGACATCTGAACCCTTTCACAGCAAGCGAATGCTTACCATCTCTCTGAATATATGGCTGGGCATTACCCTCCAAATCAATATAAGAACCGCAGTACTGGTCACTATTGATCCAGGTATCATTAGAGTCATTAGGGTTCTCCCAAACACAGTGTCTTGTAAGAGAAGACTTGAAGGATTGAACACCAATTATTCCAAAGAATAACCAAAAGAAGGAGATAAAAATGGAAACGTCAATCAATTGTGGCATTGCTAACCGAACCGACTTCAAAATGGTACTGGTACCCATGGTTAAGTTACACAATCTAAAGATACGAACACAACTTAAAGTACGGAACAACATAATATGATGTTTGGCATCATAATGGTCCACAGAAATAACAAGCGAAATCCAAAAGGTTACCATTGAAAAGAAATCGACCTTGTGCCAACTATTACGTATATAAGCTCTTTTAATATGAAGAGTACTCAAGTCGCGTTTAGGCTCGATGAAGAAGGTATTGGTCATTTTAACATTAGGACTAGGAGCTGGAGCATCGCTCAAATCGGCCAGATCGTCAAAGGTAACACTGCGCAGATGGTTGTCTCTATATTGGTCATGATGCAGTTCCATATCTCTATATTTGGATCTTAGATTTGGCAGATTTGGCAGCTCGAGGCTCTCTTTGATATCGACATCATCGTTTTTACGACGATCCTTGGCTAATTTCAGAATTCCCATTCCTTTGAGGAATCGGTAAAGATAATCCACTCTGAAATAAGATGCTTTAATATCACTTTCTGGATAAGGCAATCCCAACTCATCGAACATTGATCTATCATTAATAAACCCGTATGCAATAATATTCAATAAAATTTCAACTGTATATGCAACATTAATACCCATTAAAATATAATCGGCCCAATTATGTCCAGTGTAGAAATATCCGCCAAGTTTAATTGGGTTCCATTGTCTATAACTCAATAAGATCACTTGGAGAAATAATAAACACAAAAGAATCAAGTTAGTAGAGTGTTTTGAGACCATTTGATGACACCATTGTCTGAGGTGGCTATCTGGAGAAAATATACCCAATGATTTACCGAAAAGGTACATTTTAGCTCTATCTGACTGGAAAGTGGATGGGGATTTTGGAGGTTGGTTTGATCTTAAGGAATGGATTATAGGACTTGGTTCGGTTGGAGATGGTGCCGGAGTATCCTGTCTTGAATCATTAACAAACAAACCTAAACCATTTGTAGGCTCTTTGAAATCAACGTTAGTAGTAGAATTATTTTCATCCACAATAGTAACATTTGGAACATTGAATTGGGCATGCTGAGTAGGTTTTGCACTTTCGAATCCGTGATCTCTAAAGTACAGAAAATCTCCATCTAATGGAGAAGGACCAGGACTACGAGGTGATGGTAATGGACTATGGGGCGATTTTACGCTCAAATGTGACTTTTTAGAAGGTGAATTTTCGTCTTTGGTGGATCCTGATCCGGCAATACGTTCAGAAAAACGGGCAAATGCATCGGAGAATTTAGCTGGAGAAAGTTCTTCACGTTTAATCGTTCCGGTTCCTGATTCTAAGGCATCTGGGTTATAATCAGGAATTTCAAGGGTTGGTGTCTGCGGTTTGGGGTCAGCAAATGGCGACACATGCAAGGTATTATCTTTGTTATTATTATTATTATTATTATTATTATTATTATGAGTGTTCTTAGAATGGTTGGTATGGTTTGTGGTAGCAGAACGCGGACTATTTGGTTCTTGGTTATAATCCTGATGGTTGGTACTAGTATTGTAGCGTGAAGAACTAGGGGACCTGGGGATATCTTGAAGAGGTATATTATCAGTGTATTCATTGCCCACAGAAGATAAATCCTCTGTTAATTTAGTAGAATTTTGTTGGTTTTCGGATGATACAGGAAACCATTTACCGTGATGATCTTCTGTTCCCAATGCAAAACTAAGCCCTTCTTTCAAGGCATCAAAATCGTTCTTTTGAGTGGCTTCATATATGAATGATTTCTGGGTGGTAGGAGTGTTGACATGTTCATTATGTGGAAGGATTCCATAGTGGTTATGGTTCAGTAAAACGCTAAGGAAGGAATGTCTTGATTGTCTATTATTTCTTGCATCCAGGTGCCTTCTGGAATCCAGGTATCTTTTCGAATTTGGAGACGCTTCACTAGGCGGGTACGTCCTGTTGGGGTTATAGTCTTCTGTGAACGACTGGTCTTGAGACGATGGTGATCCATCGTTCATGGCGTCTATTTCTGGCTTCCTGAACAGTTGGGATCAAGGCAAAATGAGGTGAGTATTATACAGTTCAGTATAAACGATCAAACAGTGAAAGTAAATGAATAAACTTAAAAGGAAAGGACGTGATTCAGTTTGATTTGATGAAGGCCTTTTTTGTATTGGTCCTAAGGATTCCTGTTATGGAAAGGCTCTTGTTGTTGACAGGGCCTGCTGTCTAAAGAGAAGTAGGGAATTGATCTTCTTGGTGAACTGATCTTCCCTGAGTCTTTTTTTAGTATGGCGCAGGGCTCTATGCGCGGAATGACGGTAGTAGGCTTAGTGAGAGCGTTAGCGTTAACGTTATTGAGAGTCGGGAATAGGGACCCAAATAGGAGTACCTGAAGAGGAAAAGATGGTGAAAAAAAAAGAGATGGAAACAGGCAAACTCCCGAGTGGGGTGAAATTGGGGCAGCCTGAGTAGAAGAGGGTATAAATGGGTGTAGATAGGGTGTGAGAAAGGTGCAAATCACTATGACAACGGAAATAAACGACAATGTACGGAGAGTGTTTGTGTGCTTTAGTGAGGTAATGAGGAATGTGCAGTATACCAAGTAAGGCCAAGGAGAGGGAAGAGCTAATTACTATAAATAGGGCAGGAAGAGTGATATGAAGGGACATCAAGAGAGGGTTTGGGTGAGTAAATTTCAGTACATTTGGCCTGGCAAATTAGAGCTTTAGATCGTTTACGAATTATAGATAAGCCAATACACTGAATACGTCAAGTAGAAAATTTCCGATTATGGGGGACTGGAAAATAAATGTTACTGGAGACTCAGGTACAGTGAAAAAACTACTATAAAGTGCAACCAGCACCGAAGTGCAGCTGGAGACATCAGGGTTCTAGGGTGAATTGGAATCCGGAGATAGGATCCAAGTCTGGACTGTTATCTGGGGCTTTTCAGCCTTTAGTGTGATTTTTCACTCCTGTCCCTTTATGACACCACCTCTCTCTTGCCAGTTTAGGTTTTCTTCGCTACCATACCTAAAGTACAATAGAACATAATTAGAGAACATAATGAGACAATTAGTTATACAAAATTCGTATAACGCGATGGGTGGGTTAAACTGGTAACCAGAATAGATTTACGACATACGACCTGTTTTTTGCATTACTTTTGCGGTCTGGATCCGTCTCTACCCTGTTCTCTGTTCTGCTCCATGTTCTCACTGGTTCTTCTCCATCGTAAATTTTTCACTCGCTATTCACTAGATCACTCCACAGAGCCTCACTAACTACCAAGGGACCCATCACCAAGCACACCCACCCAGCTAACTTTCCACACACCTCACCACACTATATTCTATACAATCACTCGCACTCTATATAAGTACTCTCTATTGGCTAATTTACTCTATTTCCTCTGACTCTATCTTTTCTCTCTACCTCCTTGTATTTGCTAGTTCCTTCACTGTATTTGTCCCTATTTGTCTCTTTTGTCTTACTATTCGCACTGCTCTTTTCACCATTTTCACCAGTCCTGTGTACTTTTGTGCACTGAAAATTATCTTTCAACAACCACAACCACTACACCATGTCCAATATCTTGAAGAAACTCCCTACCCAGGAGAGGATCAACCAGGCCAAGCAACTCAGTGCTTCCATCTTCGGCCACGCGTGGAATCCTAACTGTACTAGAAACGGTGCCAAGATCTTAAAGGCTCCTTTGAAGGGTCCAGAAGTCGTCAAGTACTATGGTGTTAACGATCACCTTCCAACCTTCCTGGACTTCAAGAAATGGTTCCCTGAACTTAAGCTCACTGACCCAAGAGAAACCTACAGATTGCACATGGTCCAAGATAGAAAGAAGAGAAACAAGGGTGCTCCAAAGAAGAAGAAGGATTAAGCACTTTCATAGTGAAACAAATGACTGTCCAAAGCATCAATATCAACGAATATGGACGAACCAGGTTGGAAACCTTGTGTTTGGTTCATCTAAGTGTTTAAGTCGGTGTTATTTGGGCGAGCTGTAACGATTTAAAGAAAGAATGTTGGCGAATCATCGATCAACAAAGAAGTGATGGGATGGTATTCATAGTTAACCCCATTGAAAACTGAGCAGAACCTGGTGTTATTACTGAAAAGAATCTCTACGGTTTGTTCTAAGGGCTGTCCCACTTAGAGGGTCGCCTGTCTATAGTGTCATTGACATTATAACTTGTATATAATCTATAATACATATATTACATTGAAACTGAAAGACATATTGTCAAGGTAGCACAGAAAATATGATAGAGAAATGAACTAAATTGAATATACTGCTCAATTTATTCCCAATAAACCACACCAATAACGTAATAAGCTTTGATATGTAGCGTTTTTTTTTTCTGTTTTCAGTCTGATTTACTCTCTAATAATTCAAACAGAGAGACAAATGATTATCAGCCGATTCAAAATTAGGCTAACTTAGGCTTCTTTCTTACAAAAGTATCCGTTACGTCCAATTGACTGGTGTCTGCCATCCGTATACTGTCGTCTCTATTATTGTTTCTCTTGATAATAGTGTTCAACTCTGACTTTCCATCAAGTTTCACTTTATCCCAGTTTCTACTCAGAATCTCTTCATTATTCATAGGTTCGTTCATTACCGTAAGTTCTTTTCCATCCAAGAATGCCTGTTTTATCGATAACTTCTTTTCTTGGTAGATCACACTGACCTTTTGAGATTGAAAGTTATACAATGCCACATGGTCTCTAGAAACAATCATTAATTGGTCTTGTACTTTGATTTCACGTAATTGACTCAATGAGATGACTGAACTCACTTCGACCTTCAAAGACTCTTCTTCGTAAGATACTTCAAATATCACCAAGTAGGCATCATATTGTATGCAAATAAATGACTGGCTCACAAGTACTTGTTTGATAGGAGATTGTGGTAATGGACGAGCCACTTTGCGATAATTATCCCCATTTGGTTTCCAAAAATTGTTGGTATCAAGTTTAACAGTCCTGGTAATTGACCTAAGCAATCCCAAGGACACAAATGTGAATTCCACCACGTCATTTTTACTATTTACCGCCACGTAATGTTCAAGATCTTTAACATTTATCCAGGATCCAAAATACTTGAGGGAAGGATAAGATCTGCTTTCTATAATTTTGGAATCTTCAGTGTTTAAGGTTATAATTGGTTTGATTGTTCCTTTATCTTTAGGACCCAAGAGGTTGAACACACTCAAATCGAACCCATAGAGTGTTTCGTCGCTGTTGAAAATACTTAACCATCTTCCAGAAGATGACCAGCTTATTTGAGGATGTGTCAATGTGTACTGCGGGAGTCTAGCTGCTTGGATCAAGGTACTTACAGACCCTTTATTGTAGAAATGGTAGATCAATGGGCGGACATTATATTCCATAGTATCCCCTATAATTGACCATATTCTGTTGTTTCTGTTGGGGGCAACAATGAGTTTATCCACTAGTGGTTTGACAATTGTTAGAAGGATATGGGTAGTGTCAAGAGAGTATAACTTCATCTGAAGACAATTCTTGGTGAACACCACCAATTGTTTGGAATTAGAGTATCCATCGGCCAGGTCTTCTTCCACAGGAGGAATCCACTGGAATTTCTCAATTCCATCATCTTTGCTCTGTTGGATCACCACTGGTTCATCATTGCCCAATTCATACACCATCAAGAGGTTGTAATTGTCCACGACCACGCCCACTTTGGCGCTCTTTTGTCCTGGTAAAACCAATTCCCATTCCAACTGGCTCACTGTCGCTCTTGATACTTTTGGTCGGCTTTCCACCCCGTTATTGACCACATGACGTCGTATGCTTTGATTCAAGTGATAACGGTACAGAGGCCCATCGCCTGTTATAGTTGTGATTTCGAGCGTCCCGTTAATAGTGGTGGCAACATAGCGACCACATGGCGATAGCACGCTGAGATTACCGAGGAACACTGCCATTTTTGATCTATAGGAATAATTGTTGAACCGGTTGGTGCTCTGATTATTGGTGTTTTGAAATGCGAGAAAAGGCTGTAAAATTGTGGTAAATAGATGCCTGTATATTATATATAGTTGGTTAGTATCAGCCACCCTGGATGGTTTATAATGTAGGAAGTTGTTTCACTGGTGGTTCTATGAGAATCCAATATAGTTGGTCCTTTTAGGCTCTTTTGGCGCTCCTTTTGGCTGGAGTGTCTCCCAGTTGTTGGTGCAACCCGATTACTGTTTTCGGAGACAAAATGGTCTTGTTTGGAGTGTTTTTATCTGGGGTCGTGGATATTTCGCATCAAAACAATCATCATAACAATCTCACAAACAGACAACAGACACGCACTTCAACCCACACAAAGCATCACCCAGCGCATCGCATCGAATCATCAAATCTTAGCGAATGCCACCAAAGAGGAAACCTGGAAGGCCAAAAGGGTCCGGGAACCGAGCGAACGGGGCCCGTAAAATCCCGGAAGAAAACACACCATCATCCTCTCAACCAAGCAGTCAAATCTTGAAGCGTAAAAACAAGTTGAACGATTTATTATCAACATCACAAGAAAAGAAGAACAAAGGACGGGCCTCTTTCGAAGAGGACGAAGGTTTTGTTTATAAGCGGAGCCAAGAAAGAAAAAAAAAGTTGGTTAGCACTCCAATCGCACAGTTGAATGAAGAAATTGGTAATATCACCAAGGACTTGGATGATGAATTGGAGCTCCATGACTTGCCCCATGAAGTACGAAAGAACAGAAATAATAATCATCATAATAATAACCACTATCCGGTAAGATCACATAACTTTCTCGATGAATCAAGCTTACAATTGTCATCACCCATCAAGACCGATTATCCTGAAGATGAGTATATGGAACAGGTATCACATCACAAGCTCACATTGACGGATTCAGATGCGACAGCTCCACGAAAGAACCGTAACCAAGCTGGCGGCTCCAAAAACCGTAGGTCTTCCTATTATAACCGAGGCAAACGAGTATCTTCCATAGGTAATGGGTTTGTTGGGGAGCCACATCCTGATGTATCAGTAGCAGACTATTATAAGCTATTGGATACTTCACTTCCTGAACCAGATAGAATGAGACAATTGCTTGTGTGGTGTTTTAAGAAGAAAATGGAACAAGATGATAAAGATAAGAAATCGACTACCGAAGATCAGACTGTGATAAATATTGCCAAAGTGATAAAGGAAGAGATTTTACGTGATCTTGTGGAAAAACAAATTTCTACTAGCTGGTACAACCACACCAATCAACAAGAATTAACCAGCAAGGAAGTCACGGTACCGAATCCATTGAATATAACGAATAGTGAAAATATTGAAGTTTATACTCATAAATTAAAGGGTATAATAAAAGAAAAACGTCAATGGGAACAATCATATGAAAATTCTACTCAATTAAGTGTTCCACCTCTCAAGAATGAAACACCACCTATTGATGAATTACAAAAATATGTTACTACCAAGGAACCACCATATCAAACGATTTTAAGTGATGATTTGGTGCAAAAAATGGATGAAAATTGTCAAGAAATTAATCAACAAGTCAATAACAATCTTGAAGTCTCGGTGGATAAACTTTATCATACCAGTTATCAATTGCACAAAACTTCAAAATTGGTGGAAGATCTTGAGAACAACAATTTTAGTGCCAAAATTTCACTCTTGTTACGAGAGTATATGACCAAAACTAAATTAGAGAAATATAATGCATTGAAAAAATCACAATCCAAATCTTTCTGGCCATTACCAACCCGGAACGTGGGTACCAGAGAGTTATTAAGGACTATCTCAAGAGTGGACAAGCCCAAACATGAACAGCAAACTAGTTAACCTAATGCCTTATTTTCAAATAAATAAACAGATACAAAACAAGGTTTCGTTTAGCGAGAGACAAGCGAGATGAAGCGAAATTGTTAGCAAATGACCAAACAATTAGAAAAGGAAAAAAAAAAAGGAAAAGCAAAGATCGACAATCTTGATCTTCGGATTTTCCTCTATGTTCCGTCTTCTTGTGAATTATTCCTGACCTTGTTTGGTGTTAGTAACACTAGGAACTAACTTTTATGTATATTAGATGTATCATTAGACAAATAATCAACAACCAATAGTATTGATGGTGAAGAGACTCGGTCAGGGTTCAATGTAGTAGTTAGTAGTATCGGGATTGGTTCAAAGGTTAGACTAATAAATCAGTAGTAGACTAATTTTTCCTTGGATTAATTAAACGATTGTTCCACTGGTGCACTGGTCAACCGGTTGAATAGCGAGACAATCTGGAGTAGATTCGAATAGTGGAATTTAATACTCTTCTAGACCATCACACCATACGGCATCAGCTAACTTTATTGTCAAGTTCCGAAAATGCCTAAACATCCCCCATTTTCTAGAGGGAAATACAAGTTCCTAATTATAGATTTTCCGGATTGTAGTTTTGACTTATTTTTTAGATAGAACATGACGTAATTCTAGAAGTGAATTCTATGGTTAGAAAGGAAAAACCAGTTCAATAACAAAGACACGGAAAAATAGGCCAAGACTGGAATGATCCCCAAAGGACCAATACGGCTTTCCGCCAAGATCCCCTATAACGTCCAAGGATATTTACTGTTCCACTTGTGGGTGTATGTGAGTTCTGGGTAAGTGGAATTATTTCATGTATTGTCAGTGCTCCTTATTGTGGGGATAAACTAACGATACGAGTGAGTCAAAGAGTAAGAGGGGAGAGGTTAACCAAAAATTAATTGGAACTGGCAGATCTTTCGGGTTATTGTTTAACAAAAAAAACGTTGGGGTAATTGCGTAACTGTACCAAAATGCTTGGCTTGGTCATTTGCATGAAGTATTCAACAGCCTTACCTTGTTTCTTCTGGTATAACCCCAGGCAATTCCGCTGTGATACTTCCAATAAGATGATGTGCATTGACTGCGGGGGTTTTAAAAGAAAAAAGCATGGAAACGACAAGACACAACTAACCAACATATGTAGTGATCCCCCACAACAATAGGTTCCCCCATACTGCAATACCTATTCCAAAAATCCAAAAGTATGTACCTCCACTTTATCACCATCTCATAACCCCTTTACTCCAACAAAAAAAAATTCAGTGAGGACAAACCTCGACTATAATTGCTACTGTATGTGAGAAAATGGAACATACGAAAGTTAATTATTTACACCCATTGGGGACTTTACGGTTCCTCATTGGGATTTCTCACTGCGCTCTCCACTTCTCGTTTATTCGAAGTAGATTGAGTGTATAAGGATGGTTAAAGAGTCAGAATCAGATTGCTAGTAGAAAGCTGTAAGTAAGTAGGTTGGGGGAACCCTCTTTTTTTTATTTTGTTGTTCCGGTCATCTTCCCTATTTAGCCGCATCTTGTCCCCATCTGGAACAAACGATGTGCTCGTGATCATTTGCATTACCTATTCTAAAAACTGGGGTAACTAAAAGGTTATTCCGACCTCACCCAAATTACATACCACACAAACTTTAATAACTCTTACACAATACATCGTCCCATCCCCTTTTTTTGTGCAGTTTGTGACTTATATGCATCTTAACTAAGTTCTAATTCCGATCGGCACAATAATATCTAATTCGGAACTGCAACTTATTCTGCTTCTCCTACTGTTTCTGTCATTTTCTGCTTCTGTTCCTGCTGCTACTACCGTTTCTAGTGCCTGTTGTTGCTGCAACTCCCGTTTCTACTTGTACCCCCCTCAACTCTATATTGTTCTACTACGCTACTTGTTCTGATGATATAAATATGAAGCAGTCTTCCCTTAGAAGATATCATTTACCACGACGGTCTCTCGTTTTTAAAATGTTGCTATTAACTCATATTGGGTTATTCATAGTATTTCAATTGTTTTGGACCTTCCTGTTAGGTTATCCATTATCAATTAGAAAGAAGAGTTTTATTTCTGGTGAATCATTTGATGTATCACTTGATTCCATTAAAGCTGAAAGATCTGATTTATATGATTTAATTAATTCTACTGGAAATAAGCAAATTTTCACCCAATTGAAATATTCTTCAAATGCTTTCTATGATATAGATTCAAACGTTGTTGGTACCGTGGAATTTGTTCCTGTTAATCAATATCAACGTCAACCTTATGTTGCCAATGGTTACATTGGTAGTAGAATCCCTAACTTGGGTCAAGGTTTTACTTACGATCAACTATCCGATGATGCTGATGCTGTTGAAGATGATTTACTTAATGGTTGGCCATTATTCAACAAGCGTTATGCTGGTGCCTTTATTTCTGGTTTCTATGATATTCAAGCAAAGACTAATGGTACTAATTTCCCTGAATTACAAGAAGATGGTTATGAAAGTATTATTGCTGCTATTCCTCAATGGACTACTCTTCAATTATCTGCTTCCAAAGATGGTAAGACTTATACCCTTGATCCTGCCTTAAATTCTTCCAAACAAGGTAAGATCTCTAACTATGTCCAAAACTTGTCTCTTTCTGATGGTGTGGTTACCACTGAATTCACCTGGTTAGACCTGGTTCAAGTTAAAATTGAAATTATTGCTCATAGAGAAGAACTCAACCTTGGTGTGGTTCACTTGGAACTTGCCAATGTTGGTGATGACAGCATTGATGTCAATGTCACCGATATCTTGGACTTTGAATCTGCCCAAAGATGTCAATTGACCAAGGTTGACCACGATGATGATGGTATTTTCATAACCTTCCAACCTCACCAAATCAATTACATCGATGGTGCCATTTACTCTACTTTACTCTCTAGAGATACTCCAGATTTTGCAACCACCAATGCCACTGCTTCCCAATCTCTTAAGGTCAGCTTGGAACCAAACAACACTTACGGTGTCACCAAATACGCCGGTGTTGTCTCCAGTGACTTAGACCCACACTCCTTGGAATCCTCTCTGGATGTCTTGGATATGGCCAGGAAGGTATCCCAAAAATACACTGCTATCAACGATGTCGTGTTATCACATAAGGCAGCCTGGGAACAAAACTTACAATTCACTCCAGCCATTACCTTTGATAACGACAGAATCTTGACCTTGGTCTCTAGAGCCTCCGTTTACCACTTGACTGCAAACACCAGACCAGACGCTCAAGGTGTCACTGGTGCTTTGCCTGTGGGAGGTTTGAGTTCTGATAGTTACGCTGGTTTGGTATTCTGGGATGCTGACGTTTGGATGTTCAATGCTTTGTTGCCATTTGTTCCTCAACACGCCAAGTCCTTGGTCAACTACAGAGTCCACACTCATGAACAAGCTGTTAAGAACGTTCCAAAGGGCCACAAGGGTGCTGTTTACCCATGGACAAGTGGTAGATTCGGTAACTGTACCGCTACTGGTCCATGTTTGGATTACGAATACCATATCAATATGGCTGTTGCTTCTGCTGCTTGGAACTTGTATTTGAGTGGTACTGTGGATGATGATTATCTTGAAAATACTGCTTATCCATTGATCAATGATGCTGCTACTTTCTATTCTGATTACGTTGTTCACAAGAATGATACTACTGGTAAATATACCACTCATAACTTGACTGATCCTGATGAATATGCTAACCATGTTGATAATGGTGCTTACACCAATGCTGGTATTTCTGCAGTTTTGAATTGGGCTACTGCTATGGGTAAACACTTGGGTAAAAACGTTCCAAGTAAATATGCTGATATCAGTAAAAATATTGAAATGCCTACTTCCAATAATGCTGACAATATTACCTTGGAATATACTGGTATGAATTCTAGTGTAGGAATTAAACAAGCCGATGTTATTATGATCACTTATCCACTTGAAAACTCAATGATCACTGAAGATCAAGCTTTTAAGAATATGGAATTCTACTCCAAGAAACAAGTTAGTTATGGTCCTGCTATGACATTCCCAATTTTCTCTATTGTTGCATCCAATTTGGCTAAATCTGGTTGTGCTTCTCAATCTTACTTGGAAAAGGCAGTTCAACCATTCTTAAGAGGTCCATTTGCTCAATTCTCTGAACAAAATAATGATAACTTCTTAACTAATGGTGGTACTCATCCTGCATTCCCATTTATGACTGCTCATGGTGGTTTCTTGCAAGCTATTGTTCAAGGTTTGATTGGTTTAAGATATGATTACACCACTAACAATGAGAGTAAGATTGAAAGAGTCTTGAAATTGGATCCAGTTTCAATACCATGTCTTGGAAATGCTGTTACTTTTGAAGGAATTAATTATGATAACCATACTTTAACCTTATCTATTAATGAAACCACTTTCACTGTTACTAACAATGGACCTATTTCTGATGAATATGGTGGACCAATTAAGATCAAGATGGGTGATAGAAACAAGAAGCTGGGAATTTTCGAATTATATGATGGTGAAACTAAGGTCTTACCACTTTTCGAACCTAAGGCTAGTTTCCCTTCAAGTATTACTGAGTGTAGCTTGGCTGATTTTGTTAATATCACTACTGGTGCCTTTGGTGATGCAGCCATTTCTATTAATGATGGTGACAATACCACTCATTGGCAAGTCAACAGTAACTCTTCAACTGGTAAGGTTCTTATTGACTTGAAGGAAAATAAGAATATTACTAAGGGTTTCTTGAACTGGGGTGATAAACCACCAACTAGTGTTAAGTTGTCTCATTACAATTCTCAACATAAATTGATGAATTCTACTGACTTCTTAAGTAAGGTTGATTTTGGTGTTAATATCTCTTCCAACTACAAGTATGCTAACCCAGATGGTAAGATGTACAAGCAAGAAGATTTGTTTGAATCATTTGTTGATCAAAAGGTTAATATTACTGCTCCATTTGATATGGAAGAATCTCTTGAAGTCACTGTTCCTGATGTCCATAATTCAACCAGTTTCGAATTATCTTCACCTGTTGATACTAGATTCGTTTTACTTGAAGTTGAAGGAATCCATGATGACGAGGTTATTGATGGAGATACCGGAGGTGCTAAATTATACGAAGTTGTTCTTTATTAAACGAAGTGACGAACCCCAATTGAATATTAGGTTTTTTTAATGATGTTGCAACCAAAACAGATAATCATTATAATCGTATCATTTTTGTTTCATTGGACCTTCAATTATTTTCCTTTGATTTTACATGATATATATCTACATGATTTTGATTGTTTTAAACTATTATACCAAGTTGTAATTAGAATCTAATAAAAAAGTACTTTTTAAACTACGTAGATACATCAGGTGTACATATGAATAAGTTACACAGGATAATAAAAGGAATTGTTCATTCATTTATATTTTAATCTTTTTTCTTGAACCTGTTACTTTCTTCTGTTGAAAAGAAGGATATTGTGATGCTTAGTACATGACTTCAGCCATAGTAATAAGACGCTTAACACCAGTGTGCCAGGTTCCAAGCTCATCAGCATGCTTGGTGGCAAGTTCGACATTCAAAGAAGCTGCCTTAGAGAAGTCTCTGGCTTGTAAGGCTTCGCTAATACTCTTTAAATCTTCAACAGTAGCATCAGATAATAAATCTTCATTGTTCAAATGATCGAATAAGATATTAAGTCTAGTTTCCATATCTTGACCATGCTTAGCGAATTTTTCAGGAATGTTTGGTTTAATGGCTTCTAAAATTTTAGTAAAGTCTTGGTAGACAGAAACAGACTTTTCAGGGATATGAGATCTATCACCAGGTGGGTACTTTGGTGCAGCAGAAGCGGCGGCAGTGGCAGCTGGTGGTTGGGCAAGAGGTTGTGGAGTACTAATTGGTGGACCTCTTGGAGGAGGAGCAACAGGACTGAATGGAGCTTGAACTGGAACTGAAGAAGTGGCACCGAAAGATGGTGGAACTGCACCACCCTTTGGTGGAGGTGGTACAGTACCAGCATGAGGAGGAACGGAATTAGCAGCACTTGGTGGTGGAGCATATGGGTTCTTTGGTGGAGCAACAGGAACTGCTCTAGCAACTGGTGGAGAAGTAATTCCACTTGGTGGTGGAGGAGCATAAGACACCTTTGAAGGGGCACCACCAGTTTCAGTTGGAGCGTATGGGTTTTTAATTGGTGCAGAAGGAGAAGAAGCAGCTGGTGGAGCAGCATATGCATTAACTGGAGGAGAAACTACTTCTGGTGTAGATCCTGGTGGAGGAGCGTAACGACTGTTGGTAACACCAGAATGGGAAGCTTGACGTGGGGAGCTTACTGGTGGAGTACCAACAGGAGGTTTGGATGCAGAACGACTGGCAACCTTTGGTGGAGGAGGTAAGGTTGGAGAAGTAACAGAAACTCTAGTTCCTAAACCAGGACTTTGTGGAGTTGGAACTGATGGAGCAGCAACTGGTTGAGGAACTGCAGCTGGGGCAGCACGGCGTGGAGCAGCCTTTGGCTTGAAAGTGTCTGGTAAATCATTCCATCCTTCAGTATCCTTTCTGAAGTTGGTTGGAGCCACTGGTGGTGGAGTAATACCACCTGGTGTGGTAGCACCACCTGGTGGAGGAGGTGGAACAGTGGCAGTGCCAGCACTAGCAGCCTTATAAATGTTGTTGGTAGCAGCAGCAGGAGCGTATGGGTTAGAAGATCCAGTTCTAGCATATGGGTTAGTTGGAGCTCTTGGGGCCACTGGTGGAACACCACCAGAAACAGGTGGAATACCTTGTGCTACAGGTGCAACTCCCGGGGTAACTGGTGGAATACCTGGGGTGTAAGAAGGAGATGCAACTGGTGGAATACCTGGAGTGATTGGAGGAACACCATGAGTACTGAAACCTTGAGGACCTGGGCTAGGAACAGTTGGAGTTCTACCGTATGGGTCAATTGGAGCAACAGTAGCAGCTGGGGCTGGTGGTCTACCGTAAGCGTTTCTTGGTTGAGTCTTGGTGGCTGCAGCCTTAGTCTTAACATCAGCTTTACCAGAAGCCTTGAAGATTCTTTCCTTTTCAGTAACTGCGAAATCAGATGGTAAAATAGTCAAGAACTTTTCAGCTAATTCAAATTCACCATAAGCAGCAACAGAATTGGCATATTCCAAAATGGCCTTGGCAATTGGACCACCTTCAACGGTAGAGTTGTCATGAGAAATAGATCTGTAAGCGACAATCTTCAGGACAAAGTTGCTTAAAGATTCTAAACGAGCTTCAGCTGGTGAAGTGATGTTAGAATCCTTTGATTTAAGTAATTCGGATTCGAAACCTGGTAATTCCTTAAGCCAAATGTTAGCAATCTTATCCAAAGCGTTACCAGCCAAGTAACAAGTAATAGCATTATCTCTTTGTTCCTTGGAGTTACCAGATTCTAAGAGACGATCACCCAATTCAGAGATCTTTTGGTTACGATCAACTGGATCAGTAGAGAATGCTAAAATACTAGAAGCGATTTCCTTCCAGTTGGAAACGTCAGCATGAGCAACAATATCAGAAATATTCTTACTAGAAACATTGTAAATGACTCTGGTGAATTCACTCTTTTCATGTTTCTTGAAGTAAGAGTTTCTAACCTTTTGCTTAATAGAATCAGAACTATCTAAAGCCAAAATTAAAGCTTCAACAAGTCTATCTTGTTCCAAACAAATAGAAACAGCATCTTCGATCTTGTTGTTCAAAATAGATCTGATAACCTTCTTGTTGTCTTCTGAACTATTAGGATCAATCAATTGGAAGTTACCACTAGGAACGAAAGTTTGTTCAGCGGCAGCACTTGAGATTGAGCCATTACCGAGTTTTTCAAAGAAAGAGTCATCGGCATCACCATCAGCATTAGTATCGGTGCTTTCGGATTCCTTGGTTTCATCCTTCTTTGGTTCTTCAAGGGCAATATCGGACTTTTCAGTGATTTCAACCTTTAAAATTTCTTCTTTACCAGATTCAGATAATTTCTTTAAGAGTTCCCAATCGGATTTATCAGTTTCATTAGAAGAAGCATCTAATTTAGAATCTATTATAGTCTTGAAATCATCACCTTTTAATGCATTGTATAAGGTGGAAGAACCTTCATTCTTGATGACATATTTCAGGATATTGACGATAGACTTACCATTTTCATCTCTCTTAACTTGAACAATCTTAGAACCGAAACCGAAAGAAACACTTGAAGGTCTTTTTAACCATAAAGGAGCTTGTTTGATTTGAAAAACTGGTTGTTGAGTTTCAGTGGTGGAGATTTGGTTCCAGAAACTGTTGTCATCAACAGAATTGACCTTGGTAGAAACTGGTGGGGAAGTGTCTTGAATAGATTGGACTATTATCTTACCATCAAAAGAGGCGGTAGCAAAAATGTCTGGAGCTGCTGGTGCAAATCTAGTTTCAAAAGCCCAGTTGGCAGTGGTTGGGTATTCACCTAATTTTTGACCGGTAATTGGATTCCATAAAAGAGTGGTGTTATCTTTACCACTTGAAATTAATAATTCTGGATCTTGTTTACACCAATCTAAAGATAAAACACCTTTCTTGTGACCTTGCAAGATTTTTTCAGGTTCATTGGCATTACGTAAATCCCAAGTTAAAATCAATGGAGTAGAATCTCTATCACTGGCAGTAATCAATTTAGTTGATTGAGTTGGATGCCATGCAACGTGAGAGAAATTGGCATTACCTGAAGGACCAGAGTATGATAAATGTAACACTTCTCTCTTAGATTTCAAATCCCAAATAGAAGTATAACCACTGTTACCAGTACTAGCCAAAATATGAGACATTGAATTATTCCAAGCTACACTTGTAACTTCATCCATTGGAGTCATGGCTTTACCAGGAGAGAAAGGTTCTGAAAACTTTTTAGTATCCCAAATAAAGATTTGACCTTGCATTCCACCGGTTACTAAAATATGATCTTGTAAAGGATTGAATTGTAAACATTTGACAGCACCAGTATGTTTAGTAGATTTATGAACTGAAGCTTTTTGAAGATCTTTTGATTTAATCAATATTTCAGCATCCCAAAATTCAACCACACCATTTTCAAAAGCACCTGCAAGTAAACCCTTTGGTCTACCTTCGAAAGGTTTAGACCATGCCAATGCATGAAAGCGGTTTTCCACAGATGCTGAAAAAATTGGTTCATTCTTGTTGGTAGCTGAAAAGGTATCCCAAACTTCTAATGAAGCACTTGAACTAAAATCAACATCAACTGCACCTGCAACTGTACCAGTTGCCAATAATGGCAAACTGTCCAGACTCCAAGCAAAGGTTGAAGTACGGGCTATTTCGTTTATCTTGACCATTTTTGTAAAGGACAATTGACCGTAATAGCTTGTTCAAGGGTTGTTTTGTGCGGTGATTTGAATCGGCCAACTCACCGTTTACGTTGACGCGATCACGTGAAGTCAACAACTAAAAAGAACAATTGGATCTTCAGTTTGTGAGCGTACAAATAGGACTGAGTGAGATTTCAAGAAGGTTGTGATTTGTGGGGGAGAAGGTAAAAGAACCCGAACTTCAATTGTAGATGGAAAAATAGTAGCAAATTGATTCGAAGTATTGCACCTTGTTGTTATGGCTATTTTGGATTTTATAGTGTAATCTTGAGGTTCTGGGGCTTTGATAAGACCTTCATGCTGAGGTTGTATTGGTTATCTTGTATTTGATCCTTCCCCCACGTCAATTGTGAGCCATTGACGGGATGCTATGGAACGTTCGGATCAACAGTGTTTGAAAAATAATCATGGTTGTGGTGCTGGTTGTATATCTATTCGAATCAATGGGAACATTTGATGTTTTGTAGGGCTGTAGATTGTCTTTCTTGTCATTTTGGCTGACTGGTTAAAGGTTTTGTTCTCGATTGTTGCAAAAAGGCAATTGCAATGAGAATCCATTAACCAGCTTGGCGCCAGGGATAAAGTGCTATTGTATTCAAAGAATTGGTGGTATCTCACTAAACAGTCCATTATTATTCTCAGATTAGCCACAGTAAGGCAATGAGTAAGGCCAACCCCCTAGAACCTACCATAAAGATGTAAAGATGTATACCAAATTATACTAGCATTCATAGTCTTATTAGAGTTTGATTCATATAATCGTAGTTCTTTTATGTTTAAATTAATGTGATGAATAGCTTTTACTTTGCAACTGTACAATTAGGGAGATGTTAGTCTTCAGTACAAGGATAAAAATAAGAATATCGTGATCTGGGGAAAATCAACCCTTCAAATCTTATTAAGCCCTTAAAGTTTAATATTGTACAACAGCATGGCAAAAGATGCAGATACTGTCATTACAGAAGATACAATTAGTAGTGGCATTCTCGTCTGATACTGTAGACTTGTTTGAAGGGGCTACAAAATGCTAGTCATCACCCCAAACCAACCATCTGAAATATGTAAATCCTACTCATATAGTTACCATTCGACAGTAGTAGTGATGAAAAAACTGTAAACTCTTCAACTGTTGCTCCTCTAAATAGCCTGATTTAGCTGAAGTGGCTCTTGTTCAATTCTCGTGTCAGTCATTTTGGCATTATAAAGGCTTCAAATGGTACAGTGATGAACTTAAATCAGCCGTACACCACCATATCACATACCAATCATTCGACGTGCAAACTCCACTTCCTAGTGTTTTTCTCTATTGTATACTTCTTCATCATCTGGACAGATCTTATAAACTACTTTTTAAGTATTTCTGATATGAGATATTAATTAATGTAAAACGAGATATTTCAATTTTTATAAATTTGCAACAATTCTACATTTTCTCAAACAACACCTCCATCATTTTCCCCATTAGCAATTGGCTTTATCAAGTGTAATTTGTACAATTGAGCTGTCATTCCTTCACTCATATTCCCCAAACCTTCACTATGGCGCCAATTTTCTCTACAAGTCACACGATCATAGTTTAAGCTTTACGTACTATAGGTGGCAAACCCATATTAAAATGAGGGTCCTCACTAACTACCACCAATACTGATCTCCAAGTACTAAGAAACGAGGCGAAGCTGAGGCCAAGTATAAATTGACCATGGTTTCCCCTAATTGACCTACTACTATTCATTTTAATACCTCTTATTTCTTTTACTACCATTTTTCTGGTACACTTTCGGCTTCTATGTTGCTGTTTGCACTATTGCACTAATTGATGTTTCGCACCAATTCTCTACAACCATTTTGTCACCAACTCAATTTTCGCACCAACCCACTCTATTAAAACCGACTCCAATCACTTACTACATTTACACTTTGGTAGATTGCCACACATGATATGCTGGAAGATATAGACAACGAAGATCAAAAGGTGGTGGAGTTCGACTTTCCGTTGCCTGTCAACTCACTTAGTCAGAACCTAGTTAAAAGACATGCAGATATCTCCACTATTATCGGACTTCCTAAAGATGATGACCTATTAGTATTTGTATTTGAAACAGCAGCTTCTTTATGTGATCCTTTCACTCAACCAGAGGAAACAGAAGTATCGATCCTAAGCCTCGATAGTGTGTCTGATTTGGTCATAGCATTGGTTTATACCAAGTATGTTCGAGATAATCAATTAGAAATACGAAACTATAAAGTAGAGGTTGATGCCATCAAATTCGAACTTTCTTTACTACTTTTTAAGCTCTTGAAGCTCATTCATCAGACATTAAACGCCGATAACGAACTCAAAACAAGATACATTGACAATGATGAATCCCATTGGTACCAAAATTTGGGTCAATGGACTCCAAAATCACCATTGGATCATCAAGAATTTAATCTTAAATTACTTTACGCCATCTCATGTGTTTTGGTGATGGGAATATATAAACTTTTCAAGCCTAAAACAGGTACTTATAATCTATTATTAAATCCATATTTGCATTATCTTCTTAAATTATGGAAATGTCACACTAATATCATCTTACTTGGACTTGAAATTGATCGTCGAATTGAATTCGATAATCATGAAAAAAAGCAGCATGAAGAGACTCCAGATATCGTCAAGCAAACTCTTAAGGGATCTTCTTCCATTCGTTATGTATTATCGTGGATAATTAATCAAAACCCATCACTGTTTGAAGATCTTGAAGAAATCAAACAATTCGAGACTTATGATCTTGAGCAAGAACCATTACTCAACTTCATACAACCAATAGTCAGGAAAAAGATCAATGGAGGAAGTTTACTGATTGATATGAGACTTGTGATAATAGGTTTATTAATATTAAATTCTGGTGTTTCGTATACTCCTGCACTTTTTCAAAAAGAGGAAGAGCCTTCTACAAACCAAGATGAAGCCACAAGACGTTTAAATAGACTCAAACCAACCACTGAGCTTGGTGATATTCTAATTGATTTAGAGTATGATGATAGATTTGATGAAGACATAAGATATATTTTTGAATATGAATATGATGATGATTGGGAAGATGGTGAAGAGGAAGAAGAAGAAATAGAACATGAGCTAGAAGATGTAAAGCTTATTGAAGAAGCTAGAAAAGTTGAAAAATTAAATGGTCTGGAAGCTAAAAATGATGAAAAGCAAGCAGCTATCAGATCAACAGATTCAAGCTCTATAGAGTTTGATGAAAAAGGAAGAGATTGGAGAGATGTTGCCAGAGGAGAAAATACAGAGTATCAAGATTGGTTTTTGAAAAACGTTAAAGAATATGCTGCGTTAAAGAATAAGGAAGATTCAAATGATTTTTTCACTTCATGGAATGAATTACATGAAACTTTTGAATTCTTAAGTACCACTAGTATTGAAGGAGATATAGAAGCAGAGAAAAAAGTGGGACAAGTCTTGATCAATACCATTGCCAAGGCTGTAAAGGAAGATCTTGAAAATTCAAATAGCGACAAAAACACCCTTCCAGAATCCATTACACCAGATAAAATCTATCAATATTGGTTGACTTCAGCATCAGAAGAAGCCATTCAAATCACACAGGAAAATAATAAGTTAATTTTACCAATTTTAAGTGTCACCAAGTTTGAAGTCTTCCTTCATAATAATAGCAAACTTGGAAGATGTTTAATGGATGAAATGTTAATGTGTAATGGATTTAGAAGAGTTCTTATTTGGTTTATCACACATAATATCAATCTCTCACATATATTAATTGACTATGTGTTCGAAATGTTGGCTGGATTCAGAGGTTCCACTAGTGTTCAAGCTCCATATAAATTTACCAGAAAGGGTAATAAGGTCATTCTTAGTGAAATTGAACTGCTGATGCTTCTTCATGAGTTCCTTACTAATAGTAGCATCTACTTTTCATCATCAGAAGGAATTGAACTTGATAATGGATACAAGGTTGTTTTAGCAGATTCAATTGCCATGAAGTATATGTCATTAATGTGTGTTATGATTAATCTGCTTATGCGTATTAAAGTTATTGACTTGAATAGACCTAAAGCAGATGATGATGATGATGATGATATTCATGATTATAGAACTGTGCTTCAAGTTTTATTAATTAACTGGATTGGAAAATTACCAGAAGCAAGAAGATTATTTTTCATGGTCAAAAATGCCAATCAAGACAAGGTAGAAGAAATAAATGAAGACATCAAAGAAGAGACTCAACCTGAAGAAGTTTCTGAAGAAGTCACTAATGGTAATGTTGCAAAAGAAGGTGATGCATCCGAAGAAGCGAGTGTATTAGAAAAATTATTCGATAGATATCAATCACTTTCTACTAATGAAGTATCAGAAGACTTGGAGAAAAACGAGGATCATATGGGTCTTATTAATGCATTTGTTAACAATATTGATATATTCTTGAAGTTTGTTTTATCATCAAAGGAGAAGAAATTTAATGTGGACAAATTGACTAATATTAATCGTTATTTCTCCATGTTTTTCCAATATTTCAATACATTATGCAAAATTGAATTTATTGCAGAATCATTATTTGATAAATTTGAATCAATAATATCAGTAGGACAAACGGAAAAGATCCAAGGTGAGATTTTGAATCATGACTTATCTGAATCAGAATTCAATACTGATTTCCTTGATAATCAAGGAAACTACCAAGCTAAGGAAAATGGATCTAAAAAGAAAAAGAATAAAAAGAAGAACAAAAAGAAAAAGAAGTGATTGGTAAAAAAAAAAAAAAGAATAAAGAAATAAAACTTTATTTATCACTATTTTGCAACTCTGGAGATCCTTGGTGGTCTCTCTATGTATAGTAACGAATCAATGCACTATTAAAAGCATAAACTTTCATATGTAGAGAGGTGTGGAGCAACCAGAAAATCTGGTGATACCAATTCTCTTAAGTAATGTAGAAATTATGTAGAAGGAAATTTTTGGAAAAATTATAAGAAGAATAAACCTAAACCACTATTCTTACCAGAATTATCACAGTACCTAACAACCACTACAATCATAACCATAAATCTGATGTATATAGTTTAAGATTCTTTGGTTATATACAGTGTGTTTTTTGATGACTCCTGTCATGACTCTTAACATGACTCTGTCCGGTTTCGCCACTACCACTGAAAAGTTCTGGGGATTTTGCTAAGGACTCCCTTCACTACATAAGCCGTACATAATGTTCTCTGCTCAATTTAGATCCACCCTCCCTAGATCAGCACAATTTGTCTCCAAAAGAATGGCCTCTATTACTCCAGTAAGTACAGTTGTCCTGTTCCACTCTCAATCGGTCTTTACTAACTCCTATTTAGGTTAAAACCGCAAACGCCCCACCACCAGCTGCTTCTTACTCCCAAGCAATCAAGATTAATGGTACGTAAACAAGTCAATTCGAGTTAATATTAGTGAATATGAATGGACATTGGTCCAAAGAGTCTATGGGTACTTCCCACATCCCAATATGATCAAGATATACCCTCTATCGGATGCTCGTGGGTGGAAAATATGGTATTATCGAGAACCAAATCGAGGAGTGTTTGCCACAGAGCATAAAAGGACCAAAACGGGTTGAAAAGCAACAGAATCTGGCCATTGATACTGGTAATAGAGAACAATATGAGTCCACTTTAGTGAAAAAGTGACCAGTATCAGTGTTGGTAATGTACTCTGTCAAATCACCACTATTCGGTGTATGCCGAAACGAAACCACGTTGGGGGGTTGCCGCGAATAGGTGTACCCTTAGTAGATACTTACCCCAGGTTTTTGTGTTTTTGTAGTTTGACAATATCTTCACTAACTGTATTCACTATTAGATATTATTAACTCACTACTGAGTTTGTTGTTTCAGATTACTAACTTCTAGGTTTCATCTACGTTTCAGGTCAAATCCCATACACCCCAGAAAACAAGCCATTGAGCGACAAGCCAACTATTGAAGAACAAGCTGAACAAGTTATCCAAAATGTTTCCAACATCTTGGAAGCTTCCAACTCTTCTTTGAAGCACATTGTAAAGGCTAACATCTTCTTGACCGACATGAAAACCCAATTTGCTCCTTTCAACTCTGTTTATGCCAAGTACTTCAACGAACACAAGCCAGCTAGATCTTGTGTTGCTGTTAGAGAATTACCATTAGGTGTTGACTTGGAAATGGAAGTTGTTGCCGTTGAAAAGGAAGAAGCCAAGTTGTAAGTTTATATGCCAGTTATATAGATCAACATGATGAATGACAATTAAAAGACTGTAGACTAGTAGTAACAAATGAGTATAGAGGAAAACAAAGAACCAAAAAGAAGATGATTTGATTCTGATGGTCTATTAGTATTACAAATGTAAAGAGATATGGTAGAAGTAGGTATTAACTGTCTATTTGTGAGCTCATAGGTTCTAGCTCTCCTTCCTCCTTTGTCAGGTTGAAATATTGCAACCTCATAGTGGTCTACCCTATTAAGTAAGCCAATAAACCTGTAATTCGCAGCCTAGGGCACAAGCCCTCATCCTGACACTTTACACGTGATACACTCATCCAGTCTTTACCTGCACATGGACCTAAAATTTTTCGCCTCACTAGCGCTGCCCTCACTGTGCAGAGTCGAAAATTTTGTACCTTGGGTTGGGCTCGGTCGAATATACAAAATAGTTTTAAAGCTCTTTTCGAAAGGTTTACTTTAAAGCATATATCGACTTCAAGATGGCTCAACGTGTTACTTTCAGAAGAAGAAATCCATGTATGTAGAGATACAACAATACGAATCAAGTGGTCAACAAGATTAGAATCAAAAGAATAGAGGATTAATGATTGGAAACTTTGGGTGTTTGACAAAGTGACGAATTTTGTTAGCAAATGAAAAAGTGAAAAAAAAAAGAGTGGGAAACAAGGAAATGGAAAACAAAATGAAAGGGTTGAAGGAAAGTGGAATACTGAAGAATCACATCATCAAATAGATCCATGTTGTTGATCAATGAATCATTATTACATTGGCTTTCGACGGCTTTGTTCATTTTCATTTTTTAAGATCCCCTTTTTTATGGTTTTCCATCTCATTGAACTATTCAATCATTTACAACCTAGTTTTTTTTTTGATGATAATGATAATGAAAAGTGAAAAAGCTTTTCTTTAATGGTTGACCTAACCATCAATTTATAACTGGATGATATACTAACATTTCTAGACAACACCAAGTCTAACAAGATTAGGGTCGTTAAGACTCCAGGTGGAAAATTAGTCGCTCAACACGTCAAGAAGATCGCTTCTAGAGTCAAGTGTGGTGACTGTGGTACCGCTTTGCAAGGTATCTCTACCATGAGACCAAGAGAATACGCTCAAGTCTCCAAGACCCACAAAACCGTCCAAAGATCTTACGGTGGTTCCAGATGTGCTAACTGTGTTAAGGAAAGAATCGTCAGAGCTTTCTTGATTGAAGAACAAAAGATTGTCAAGAGAGTCTTGAAGGAACAACAAGAAAAGGAAAAGAAGGCTTCCAAGAAGACTGCTAAGAAATAAATAATCTCATGATGTAATCTAGTCGTTGATGGTAACTTCTATGTAAATTCTTATCACTAATACATACACGTTTTGACAAGAAGAATGTAGTCTTGAAAGAGAGTTGTAAGTTTGTTGGTAGTTAGTCCTACTACCATATTATACTGTGCTTAATGTTCTAGCTATGTTCTAGCTATGAAGTGGGTACGGATACACAGAATGAGAGAAGATCTGAAGAAGTAGTGGACAACCATATAGTTTTTTGTTAGCGCACCATTAGTGGGTTTAACTATAGGCCAATTCACATCAGTATTTGCTAACTATGGCGATGGATATGGCTACCTTCTACCTTCTACCTTCTACCTCCTACCTGTAGTAAGTTTATTTACTAGTATAACCTGTTTTATAGCATAGTGTGCCCTTACACTTGCTTATTCTGTTGGCTTAGTCTACTTACCCTATTTTACAGTTTTTATGTCCACTATTAATAGAGCTGGCTACTATTTACACTAACACTTAATGCCTATTATACGCATACCAGTGAAGTGGATAAACTCAGCCGGAGGTAAATAGAAATTACCCTATTAGTCTCACCTGATGCTTCCAATTAATCAGCACCTTATTTCTCTCATGACTTCCTCCCGTTATTAGTTACCTAATTCGTCCAAGATTTGCTTGTATTAGGCACTTCCGCTGAACATGTTAAACATACAACAAAAACCCTCGTACTACCAATAAACCTCTAATAAACCCCCTATATACTCTATTTAGAACTATCCCTACTTGGCTGGTAGCTTGCTGGCTTGGTTGCTCTTATCTTCTGGTAGCATTGCACTTCTCATCGCTAACCTTTTGGTTATCTCTTATTATTTCATCATTAGGTGCAAATTCCAGGATCATCGGGATCAGGATCCCGATGGGATGGCCGCGAAATCAGTGCAAAACAACACCAACCACCATTTCCACAGCTAGATATAGGTAAATAGATGTCCTAAACAAGTTGGTTTGGCCTTTATTGGTGATCTTTAGTTATTGTACTTTGAGGCTTAGAAAGGGTTGTATACTTAATCTCCGTCTACCTTGTTTCTCTACCTATTCTGGTTATTTATCTATTTGTCTCTTTATCAGTAATTTGATAAGCCCACCACACCCCATAAATATGTATGACACATAAAGAGTCATCTCAATTGCCGCAACATAAATAGATGCCAATCCGCCGCTACAGCTGAGGAACTGTACCATTAAACTCATTATATCTCCAATTTGGCCTTTCAGCTCCAATATTTTGTCCACATTCACATTCAAATTCTCATATATCTTGAATTATATTAATTGCATACTCTGTTTGCACCCATACTAAAAAAAGACTACACTACACTAATTTTTAATTAAAGTTTTTAGCCATGGACTCTGCTCGTTTATCTTATCACATTGAAAACACTTATATTCCTCCTTCTAGCAAAATAACCGAGCAAGAAGTGCCTCCTTACCATCCATGTCTTATCGTCCAAGACTCTCAAACTGATGTTAACAAGGTCAAGAAGTGTGGATGTGCTGACCACTACTGTGTGAAGAACGCACCAAAGTGGATTCCAAAAGCAAAGTAATTTTAGACTCTTATGTTGGTGGTTTCAGGTGATTTGGATAGCTGGTAATTCTCTTGGTGATTTTCGTAATATTTTTTTAAACTAATTTGTTTCTTTAAATTGACATTTGCATTCTTATTTGTTTTATTTCTCTTAGATTATGTTTAGATTTTCTAGTATTCTATATACTACAAAACTGTTAGTAAATAATATTATATTTATCTATATTGTAGGGTTTTTATTAGTACTACAGATTCTTTAGTTTCGTTATATTCGTGATGGTTCACAAATAGCTTCTAGTTAATGAATCCAACAGATATCTTCCTTGGTCTAAATGTTGAATTTTGGTGATTTTTAATTTTTCCTTGCATCAAGATGCATTTTTTTCATTATAATTATTATTATTATTCTATTGCTTTGTTTCATTACATTTAAGTTGTTTCATTTTTATGTTTTTTTGTTGCATTAGGTTATATTTTAATTATTTGTTGGTCTGGTTAGCCAACTCATTGGTTATTTGCTCTCTCTTCCAGAATCTCAACAATAAATCACCATAATTTTGTAAATCTTCAACATTAATCATGAGCTTGAAATCCAATAGTAACAAAAACTGTAATTCAAGATAATTTAATTCCTCTAATGGTAATCCACCAACTTTAGCATATCTCAAATTTTTATAAAAGATATCAGAGAAGAATTTAGATGAAACAGTAATACCAGAAATAATTAAACGATGGATATTATATGAATCCATAACAAATAATTGTTCGGATTCAGTACCATCATCCTCAGCACCTTCTTTTTTCTTTTGTTTTAAATTATTGGCCTTTTTGGCAATTCGGTCAAAATAAACCAACAATGAAAGAAATACTTCATTGGTGACTGGACAATATTTCAAAACTCTGGCTAAATATGCATGAAGTGAAATACCTGGAACATTAGTACCATGAAATGCCAATACATTGGCCAAGTACTTGTTTTTCATTTCGTCATCTTCATCCTCTTCGTCATCATCTTCATCTACCTCATCTACTTCAATATGTGATTCATCAACGTCAACGTCTATGTCATCTTCATTTCTTGATTTTGCTCTTTTTTCTTCTCTCAATTTGGCCTTCTCCATTTTCTTTAACTTTTTCTCTTCCTTCATTCTTTGTCTTATAGCAATGGTATTATCAAAATGATTTGGATGTAATTTATCATTTGCTTCAATGATTTTTGTAAGCAAACAAGATAACATCATAATTAAATCATTAACAGGATAATCCACTATATTCAAATGTTCTTCATAAATGGAACTATTATTACCACCGGTTACATCAGATAAATTGTTGCTGGATGAAGTATTGATATTTGAAGGTGATCCAGCACCATCCTTTACAGATAAATTATGCAAAAACTCTTTGTATGACATATAATGATCAGGTTCAATCGGCACGAACCCTTCCGATTTTTGGGGTCCAGAAGAGCCTGCGGTGGAACCCAGAGAATCAGCTGCAAACACTTGAGTAGAAGAGCCTGCGTTACTTAAACTTTGAGTATTGGAAGATCCTTGACTATAATTGTTTGGAGTTGGAATAGATTGATTAATGTTTTGGTTTTGGTTTTGGTTTTGGTTTTGGTGTTGATGTTGATGCTGATTTTGAGGAGTCTGACTAAAAGCAGAACCACCACGATTGGAAATCAGGCCAGCTCTATTATATGGATGCTGAAAATTTGGGGCACTGGATCCAAATCCAGTTACAGGCATGGAATTAGGATATCTTTGAGGAAGTGAAGCTTGTTGATGCTGTTGTGGGGCATATGCTCCAGGTGACATGTTACTATGATTATTATTGTCGAAACTTCCATCATGATAAGAAGATGCATGGTTACGGGAACTTGCTGAATCCATAGATATATTAGTAGTTGGAATAGCATGAGGCTTAAGTCCAGGAGCTTTATAATTTGAATTAGGATGTAACTGTTGAAAGTTATTGGATTGAGTAATGAAACTGGAAGATTGTGAAGGAGTGGTGGAATGGTTAGAAGAGTATGAACTACTGACCATGGTTGGAGTATTATGACTTGAAGGAATATAATTGACCGAATCATGAGGAGTATTATATTGATGGAAACTACCATTACCTTGACTGAACGAACTGCGTTGAAATGGAATTGACATTTGATGTTGTTGATTCTTATTCTGGTTGAAACTAGACGACATTGAGCCATAACTAGGAGGGTGGGCAGGAGCTCCATGTTCTAACAGTCCAGGGTACATTTGATGAGCCAGGCTATTGGAAGAGGAAGATGTGGTGGAAGATGAAAGGAGAGTCTTGGTCAAGTTTGACATTTGACTGGGAGGTTTCTGGAATGGAACAGGAGCTGGAGCTGGGTTTGAAACCAGCAGTGACTTGCTTTGGTTTTCATCGGTGTTCGGAGAATGGGACCTCCCATACGCTTGTTCTAGCGTTGTGGAAGAATCATTGAATTGCGAGCTCATTGAGGAGGCTTCTCGCAGTAGGAATGTATTTGATGGTTTTTTATGTTGAGTACATAAAAGTCTAATTAATGTTAGTAGATGATCAATTTAGGTCGAATCACAGGTAGAGACATAGATGTATATATCAAACAAAACCTAGGAAAACAGTGACAACGACACAAACTAGTAACAGTACCAGTAACAGCAGGAGTATTACCACCACTAGTACTACCAATTGAGGCATTGGTGGGGGTAGAATAACACAGTGCTATGGTCAATAGCCTACTGGTACTGCTTGAGATGTGTGCTAATCATCGACAGCTTTGGTTTGTCCATAAATATTCGATTGGTCTTTTTTTTTTGGATACATACTATTTGTCAATGGTATATATGAATTACCCTAACTTTAATTGACTATTGGAATTTACTGGAATGGGCGGTGATATCGATTGACACAGTCCACGTCAGGGATGATTCTATGGGGGTGGGTAGAAGGATCAGTGGGTGGTTAGACGTTTGGGTGAAACGTTTGATAAGGTGGTGGAGTTTTTATTGCTAGTGACTTGAATGTCGTTGGGGGCAAGGATCGGTGATTTAGTGGGCTCACGTGTGGGTTCTAGCGAGGGGTCACGGGGGGGGCAGGAAAATAATTAGCACTAACTGAAGGTGTGAGTGAGGACACAAGGAAGTTATAGTATATATAGAAACAGAAAAAGTATTATGGCAATTTATAGAAGTAGGGAAAATGTAGAACATAAATAAGGTGTGGGTTTAGTATATGCAAGGTTTAATCAAGCATTCTAGAATGGGGGGGGGGGTGTCACCATGTGGAAGGGCGTCGGTAAGTTTCACCGGTTCGTAATTTCCTCCCACCCGCCTTTGTAGAGATCCTTCGCTGGGTGCCCTTGTTCACACAACACACCCGTGATATGAATTGTGATTACGTAATCGAGGAACCCTCTCAGTGTGTCACAAGTTTAAGTTCACATTTCCGCTAAATGAGACCACTAGTTCACAAAATTGTATACTTTAAACTAAATCAATAACCAAACAAAAAAGAATGTCCACCTTATCTAAAGTCACATTTGGGTTGACCTGTTTGTCAGCTGCCGGGGCCTTTGCATTCATCAACCTTTCTCAACAACAAGAAAGAGAAGCTTTAAGACAAGGTCCTATCAAAGATGCTGCTAGAGTCAGAGCTAAGGAAATGACCAAGAAGATGAAGGCTAACGAATTAGAACACAGAGAACAAGTTGAATTGAGAGAAAAGCTTGAAAAGATCCAACCTTTGAACGCAGAAATCATCAGAGGTGAAGAAGGTACTTAAACTAGCTGGTGTCCTCCCTCATGAAAAGGGTTTATTCTAGTGAAATATTGGAGCTGACTTTTCGGGGTCTGGCTCACTAAAAAAAGGTCTAAGAGTATAACAGTTCCAAAGGCCGTCTAGCATGAAGTATAGCTTATACTCTATGGTACAGTTATGACAAGAGTATATATGATGAATTAACCGTCAGAATTCCGGGTGTATCAAAAAGCCTATACTTGGCGTGGTTTGGGATCTTTCTTGGTCCATCATTTGTAAATAGACAATATCTGTAAATATTCATAAATTAATGAGATAGAGAACGGTAAATGCCATAGATCAATGGTAATAACTACAACAGTGTAAGGATCTAGGTTTAGGTGTCTAAATTGTAATTATTTTCGATTCCTAGTGGATCTGATCCGCTTATCATCTTATTCCTATTCCGTCAGTTCTCCTTAAACCGCTTGTTACCAGTCACAATACACATTCTTCTACATGACTATCTGGTTACGTTTGGCGTTACGTCGTGGAGAGCTCATGGATCTTCCAACGTCCCACATGGGTATAATACCCTTCTAATGGCTACATATGTTCGTGTTCTTGGAGACACCAAAGAGTAGAGGATCCCTGATGGGGACCTTTGATGTACTATGATGCACTTTCTTCATTATAAGAACGAACTAGACGATGTCTTGCTTCAATTGACTCACCAAAACGGTTCGTCCAGGATAAATCCCAAAGAAGATATTTGGTCGTCTTAGCGACCCGAAGGTCTGACCCGGCCAAAACGGTTTGTCTTGTTCATGTTCATGGTTTTGTTAAAGAAAGAAAAGTTTTTCGTTTATATAGTGGTGAACTGCACACAGCCCCACCTGCCTAATTGGTGTGTGGTTGCGAATTAATTTTACTTCGGTCGCAAAATACCTAACGACACATTTGTGAACTAGCTAAAAGACCAGATAAATGGTTTATTATAGCCCTGTTACAACATTTTACAGAGGATATCGCTTCTCTGGGTCCAAAGAATATTAATCCACTGTATTTGGATAATTTTAATTCTCATTTGACTAGTAAAATTATCATTTTCTACACTTTTTAATTCCCTTTACTGGTATATATTATCGTTTCTATATTTTATATTGACAAGAGTCTTTTTCTTTATGTCACCGCAGAATTTGAAATTTATATTATATTTGTCGTAACCGTATGTCACTGTTTCCTTTGTTGATATATCAAGAGATTTTATATATACATTGACTATCGACTCTTTTTCAACCACTAAAGGTTACTGCAACAACAAGTCCCTTTTTTTTGAAGAATTATTATTAAAAGTATTATCTATCAACAGGCATCTTGTTTGTTTGTTTGTTTGTTTGGTCTATAGGTATTTTATCAGCACTTCCTGGCCTGATTCATTCCAATTTTCCAACAACTTCATCGTCGTCTTCAATCCTGTCAATATCAGGCTCCGACTGGCGGGGTGAGATTATATGAGGAGAGTCATCAAAGTGAACAATAGAGCTTCTGTAAGATGATGGAGGAGACTTCAAGTTGTCTTCGTCATCTTCTTCATCAGCGATAGAATTGGATCTTCCAGGATGGTCCAAGTATCCACCAATAGTAGCAAGTGAGCCTTGGTAATGGGTATGGTGAGCAGCAGAAGATGGTGGGTATTGAGAAATAGAATGAGATCTCTTGTACACCTTGTGTTTGTGCTTGTGATCATACATTATGTCAGAGCCTCCATTGAATGAGGATTTAAACATAGGTTTTCTATCGGTTCCTTCAATATATGAGTTTCTTCTAGAACCTCCAGCACTGACACTTTGATTTTCATTCATACCCACCAAAATACTGGCAGCTTCCAACAATTGTACCTGTTGGTGCTTGGATATTAAGAGCTTTTTAGTCACGTTCCATTCTGGTGTGTGTTCCCATAAATGCTTGGCTAACGAAGAAATATGCTTATAGCCTTTCCCGCATGCTTCACAACGGAGTTCTTCTTTTAATCTTCCAGTTTCTCCCTCACTGATTCTCCGTACCACAAATTCTCTAGAGAGTGTAGGAACTGATGATGATAGTTGGTGGTGGTTAGAGTGGTGATGACTAGGGTAATGGCTTGATGACTGGTTTTGGTGATGTTGGTTTAAATTTTGTTGGTGTTTTATAGGTATCACATATGGACTAGTGCTTGAATTACGTCTATTATAAGTACTTGCGGTCATGTTTCCAGAACTGACGAGCGGTGTATGGTTGGTGATGTTGGTATTATTGGTAAAGTTGATGAGGTAATATTTTTCTTATAGCTGCAACTTTAAACTAAAAGTGGTAATGGAGGGGTTTCAAAATTATGTGGCAGTTGATGAGTCTGTTTTGAATAATTTTTTTTCTAATTTTGGTGCTGATTTTGTTCTTTTTCTTTTCTTCTTTCTAATCCCTGGTATCTTTTATGACCTTATTAATTTTCTTGTATTGTTGGTGCTGAACAGGTTAACCAAAAATCCAGAAAAAAAAATGTCTATATAATAACCGGATTTTTTGCCAGATTTTTCAGGTTCGGGTTCACAGGAATACCTTGGAAGTGGCTCGTTCGGGTAGCACTGAAAACAGGAGCTTGAAGGGAAGTTCTAAACTCTGAACACAGTTGTGAACTATTTATTTAGCAAGGTATTTTTTTATAAAATTATAATGGTTGAAGATTTTAGTTGAAGATTTTTAAGGTTCTAATTTTTTTTTTTCATGATGCGTATGCAGTCGGAGGAACAAATTACATATTTTTGCTTAAACAACCGTTTCGGGAAGAGGGAAGCGGGGGTTGGATAAAGTGTGGAAAACTGTAAGGAAACAATTCGGATTAATACAGGGGATGGTCGCGACGAAGTCGTTGTATATCCGGAGAACCTTATAGAATGTTCTATTCAATCTATTTTCTACTTGGTATTGCTTAAAACTTATTTAAGATGCTCGCTTAAACTAAACTAAAGGTGAGGCGCGGTGTTAAACACTAAAGGTGATTCACGCGATGTTTAATGTCTTACATTGTTGGCAGACCCTGAGTGCAGTACTCTAAAAATTAATTTTTTAAATTGTTTTGTGTGTGTAGTTTGAGAGGTGTAGGTGCAGTCCCCCACACTAATTTTACTGACAATTTTTGATTAGATTTTAATTAGATTAATTAGATTAATTAGATTAATTTTTGATTAAAATTTTGGTTAAATTTCGGTATAAATACATAGCTAAAACGATTCATTATCAATCTCTTCAGCGTGTTCACTGTTCAGCATATCCGCATCGATTTCTGTTGATTGGTGGTCATGAAGGATAGAATTTTCTACCAATTCATCTTCAAATGGAGTGGTTTGAAATCCTTCTTCTGTAGAATATAATATGGTTTGGATTTTTTTATTGAGATCCACAACTGTAAGTTCTTTTAATTGAGTGAAATTATTGGTTTCGATTAAATCATTAATATTTTGCACCAAAATTTCAATTTCTCTTAATTTATTAAAATAAAAATTCCTTTCAGTTTCTAAAGTTTCTGCCGATAATTTATATTCTTGAAGTTCTTCATTTAATTGTCCAACTTCCGATACTGCTTCTGATAATTCTCGACTTAATTGAGCCACTTTTGTAGGTTGTGATTGAGGGGTTTGTGGAGGTATTGATGATCTTCCCCCTGATGAAACTCTTTTCGGTACAGTTTGACTATTTACAATTTTTGGACTATTGATAGGATTATTGGATATGGTTGCTCTTCTGGAATTTGGATTGGAATTAGATATCGAAGAATTTGATGATACTCTAGATCCATTGGATCTGACAGTGCCTCCACTCCCTGAAATGACTCTTCCATTTGATATATTGCCACCACCATTAATACTTGATCCTCCATTTATAGCACCACCACCTCCACCTCCACCTTTCCTTCTAGCTCTAGCATCATAATTATCATTCACACCCTTATTATCTGTCCACTGACGTTTAAACCATTGTAACAATTCTAAATTGTCTTGCAAACGACATTTAATTAATCTCTCCACATCAATCACCTTAGTGATCCGATGCTTGGTAAATGCAGCTTGTAAAATCTTCCAATTCTGACGATAATCATATTCAGTAGTAGCATTCTCAAACTTCACTTTCCCCATAGGTACTCCTCCATATACACAATCCATTAATTGACAAAATGCTCCTCCTTTACCACATTCTTCTATACGATGATAATTCAAATCAAGCGTGGCATTTAACCACGCTAATAGATCCGATCTCGATTCTCCTGCAACCATTGGAAGTTCCTTTCTATATTATAAATTATTTCACCACCACTTCGGATCAACCGCTATAAACTGGCCTTTTTGGTTCAGGCTTTTTTTGTTCCTCTTTATTAAGTTAACTTTAAACAGGTCTTCTAGTTAACTTTTGTTTTGATACGTCCTGATCCTGTATATAGCTTAAGGGCGAGACAATTACTCCTGTGTAAAGGCTAGTGTACCAGACGGGTATGGTGGGGCGTTGGAAGGTAATTAAACTTGGAGCAAGGTTTAACGAGTTTTGGTCCACTTTCCGGGGCGATCCGTAGGCAATAGCACACTAATTAATAAACTTAATTATAACCCGAAAAAAACAAAAAACGCCACGGATTTGTTCGTACTCTAAATTGTAGCGAAGGGGGGGGGAAGAAGTTGGATGATGCCCATTCATTAGAGATCGTAAAGAGGACGCACGTGACTCTCGTCAAAATCAGTGTTTGGTTGCAAGGAGAAAGTGCGGCTCACAACCCTTTTGACCTTTGATCAGTTTTTGCAGCGTTAAAAGCTGGTGCTTATGTAAGCCAGTAGTCTTTCCCATCTCAGTTTTTTTCTGAAGAGAGGGGGTTACCCGGAATCGCCCTACGCCCATTGAGAAGTTTTTCACCACTTACGTTGAGGTTCTTTCACTATACAACAGCAAGATGGATACTAAAACCCCAGTTACATTAGCCAAGGTCATCAAGGTCTTAGGAAGAACCGGTTCTAGAGGTGGTGTCACCCAAGTCAGAGTTGAATTCTTAGAAGATTCTTCCAGAACCATTGTCAGAAATGTCAAGGGTCCAGTCAGAGAAAACGATATCCTCTGTTTGATGGAATCTGAAAGAGAAGCTAGAAGATTACGTTAAGGGGAGCATTACGGAATATCCGGTTGTAAAATACAAATCTGTGGTTTGTCTCCATGGATAGCATGGTATAGGTTTATAGCCAATACAAAAAAATTATAAAAATTTTATTCATTATAACAAAGACTTCCAACTATTAGTTGAATTTCAAAAAATTATCAAAGTTGGTTGAAATTGTAGATACTTAATGAAAGGTAGAGCCTATGTTATTTCGTAGATTTGCCATTTTTTGCCATAGTTGACTGTCTCTATAAAATATTGTAAAGATATCTGATTTTTCACCAAGAGGTGTTTAAAGAAGCAGAATCCTAGGCACCATAGTTTTGAACCGTAAATACACTAGGTAATTTTGAAGCCAGCTTAAAGGTACATACTTCAAACCGGTTACTACTTACTTGAACAAATACAGTGGCAATTGTCTTTGTCCAGTATGGGTGCAATTAACTACACTATATAACAAAACTTGAAAAGCATAACAATTTCATCAGTCCAAATAAAGATTGAAACAACAAGAAATATTTAAAAACTTCTACCAAATAAATATCAAAGTAAGCAAAATTCTCCAATTATTTCAACTGTTATTAAAATACTTGAATTATGACTTGTCTTGTTCAATCTTATTATTTCTCTTTTTGACAGAAAGTTGCAATTAATTATACACACCACAATAAATTCTTCCTAAAGTACAATAAAGATACTGCATTATCTCACTCTAACTAGAATCATTGTAGATGATAGATAATTAATAATAATAATGCCAACATATCAGAATTTCTTTTCGAAATAAACTAAACTTCTTTCTTGAGCATTCTACCTATAGGTGCAACGATCAACATTTATTCTATATTTGTTCAATTCAATTGATCACAGTAGAACTGAACTTTAAATTTTACTGTTCCCTTACAATAATTTCAATCGTTGTTCATTAAACTTATACATACTAACAAACATACATTGTTCGCTGGTTGGTTATCATCAATCATAGATGGTCTATAGGTAATTTTTATAGGGGTGGGATGGGGACATTCACAAAAAGAAAGTGTAAATATGAGGAATCTTTAATTCTTTTTCTTTCTAAAGTTTATTTTAGTTCATTTCAATTTCAACCTTGTAATTGCTATTACTAATGCTTTCTCTTTCTAGATAATTGATATTCTTCTTGTTTCTTTCTAACTTCGTTTACTTTATCATCAACTTGTTTTAAGAATTGTTGTCTAACTTTTTCCACTGTTTCATCAGGAGAACCATTAATATTACTTTCAGAATCAGAAGCTTCTTCAGGATCAGGAGATGCAGATTGTGAACATAATCTTTCAACTTGTTTTGTTACATTTTTAGCAACTTGTTCACGTACTGGATCGAGGTCATTATCATTATCAGAAAAATCATGAGATGAAGATGCAGAATGATGATGCCCTATTTCATTTACTTTAGCAATGAATTGTTTTGTAACTTCTTCACCAACATCATGAATTACTTTTAAATTAGAAGATTTTGATCTTAAAGGTTTTGGTTGATCCAAAGTACCATGAGGTTTGATTTGTTCTTTTAATAATTCAAGTTGTGATATGGTAGAATCAAGTTCCTTGACCGGGGTTGATGATTGTTGTGTTGATAACTCTTTATCCAAATCCTTGATACCAGTTCTCATTGGATCTTCAATAGAATTGAAAGAAGTATTAGTTTTCCAAATAGTATATTGTACTAAGCTCTCAAAAGCAAGTTTATCGTATCTGTATAAATTGGCCAGATCTATATTTAATGGGGAATCAGGTTCAGGATCATCAATTAACATTAAAATGGCTCCTACCAAATGTTCAAGATTCCAAGCAGGTGACCAATTATCTTGTTTTAAAATATCTAAACAGATTTCACCAGTTTCGTATTTGATATTAGGATGATTGATTGGGGTTATAAAACGAATTGCTGGTGGTTCTAATGGATACTTGGTACCAATTTTAATATGAAGTTTCCACTTTCCGTTATAATAAAACTCCGAATCACTACTTGAAGGTTTGGCAATCACGGCTATCCACTCAAAGATATTAAGATCCTCCTCTCCTCCAGTAGGCTCTAATGAGACGATTTGGTGGTTCTGTACGTTAGGTGGGTTTTTATTGTATTGTTTAAGTTCTTTAAATAATCGTCTTTCAGCCATTAAATGAGCAAGGGCATTAACCAGGAGCAATAAATTAGAGGTTTATTTTTGGGAGTGGTAGGTGGGTGAGTGTATTATCTAAATGAGTCCTAAAGATGGATGGATCGATTGTTGATAGACTCAATATATTAATATATAAAAAACGATTAGATTAGATTAGTTTGGGTTTGGTTTGTAATAACAAGTCACTCGGATTATCACAAGTATATATACAGTATGTGCTATTCTACAGCCATTTAGAACCCTCGGATGGGGAAAAGAAATGAGAATCAATGACGTAAAAATCACGTGCTCATGCAGAATGGCAATAGTCAGTGGAGTAGTTTATGCAAGATAGAAGCAATGGTGGGGGAAAATTCACAAAAGTACCGAAAGTTTTCTTTTTGTTGACAAGCTTCATAACTTTCCTTTGATTCCGAGACTTTGTGATTTACAAAAATAAAGCAAAAAACTTCATGACTTTTGATATCAAAACAAAATTCAAAATATCAAAAAAAAAAGTTGTAAATAACTTTTGTTTAGCTTTTTCCTGTGGATCTTCTAGTGGATCATCATCGAAAAAAAAAAGTCACTTTGTAGCTAATTTTCCCCAGAAGGTAACGAGAGCGGGGGTGTCGGAACGATGAGTGTTTTATTTCTTTACAGTTTTAGACTATAATGTTTAAGGTATTAGTGCCAGTATATTGTACAGTACGTCAGTCGTCATCATGTCAAGGTCATCTACCATATGCTAAATAATATTTTTTTTGGTCTCTCCTGACTTTTCTATTATACAAGAGTGGAAAAAAAAAATAAACTTCTTTGAGGAGCCTTCCGAGGCTAAAAGTTTAAAAAAATAGTGACTCCTAGGCGGTTCGAACGCCTGCATCTTTACGATAGTAGAACTTGAGTCTACCGCCTTAACCACTCGGCCAAAGAGCCCTATCGATATCAAACTTTGTGATTGGTTTAGCCCACGAACACAAATTAGTAACACTAATATAGTTATAAATGGTTGAAAAACCAAATTGATAAAGTCCTAGTATGAGTAGCAGATTATAACCCTTGACTTATTCAATAACTTTGCTATTTGAGTACGCACTTGATCGGAAAAAAGGAAGCACCTCAGTCTCATATGTTTGGTTAAGAACCCGTACAGTTGAATAAACTAGTTGCAAAAAAACAAAAAAAAACCAATATAAATGATATTATCATCTTAGAGCATCCAAGACACCATAACAATCTAGAATATTGATCTGAGGCAGTTCTTTACCTCTCCAGAAATTATGTCTACCGATTATCATTTAAACTAATACTGGCTGGGAACTGACTTCACAGAACTTTTTTCTATATGCCTTTATAGAAACTACATATACACGCAATACTCGAAGCTTAAAGTCTTTGATAGTTTACTAGATCAAAGTTTTGTTTATGATTCTCGTTGAGAAAAATTTTTCCCGCTTAAAAAATATTATTTGTTATTCATTTGATTCAATGAATACCGTGTCTTACAATAACAAAAGTATTATCTATGACACTCCTAGAACTACTGCTTTACTAATTACAAGTTGATTCAAATTTAAAATTGTATATTTATGCAATTGTATATTACAAGCAATGCACTGCAAACACTATGGTCCGAAATACTTTCACTCGCAAATCCCATGAATCAATAAACGCTTTTCGAAAGAATTTATTGGGGGTATAAAATGATGGAAATTATACGCTCTTATCAACCGATTGAGCAATAGATACTAGCAACATTAAAAGACGGTCAATTCTTGGACCACTTATTATATATTAGCTAATTGACTTATAAAGCCAATAAAGCACCAGCAGCTAAAGCAGCGGCACCAGCAGCAGCGAACTTGGAAGAGGCACCAGCTTCGAAAGAAGAGACAGCTGGGACGGTACCGTTGTTAGCAGAGGTAACTGGAACTGGAGCAACAGTGGTTGGCTTACCTGGACAGTTGGTAACGTCTTCACCACAAGAGGTGATGGTAACCAAAGTTTCGTGCTTTTCGGTTTCAGTAACGGTAGCAGCGATGGCAGCGGCAGCGAAGAAGGCGACGGTAGTGAATTGCATTTTTATTAACGAGAGACTAAGTGAGGATCTGATTGATGATGAGAAAAGAAAAAGGAGTAGATGGAGGTGGAAATGGGTCTTATTTATACTACAATTTGGTCCGACAATTCTCGTATGTTTGAAGGCGGTTGCAAACCTCAATGTGCAATTTTCTTTCTTGCATACATACCTCCAATCAGGAGCGTTTGGCAAAAAATCGCACCCTATTTAAAACAACAACAAAAAACGGTTTATGCATAAGATTCGCGATCTTAACCCCAAAACGATAGTGTTCCTTCCTAATTGGGATGGTTGTATTAAGTCGCGTTACTGTTGGTTACCCGAACAGCAGTGAAAGATCCTTTTCTTGGAATGTCAAATAGAAACATAGAAGAATTCAAAGACCTAGAATTGCAATCTATCGTTCGATTATAGCTAAACTTTAACCTATTGAGAAAATTGCACTTCAAATCTTTAAAACTACTTTCGTACTTCCCTACATATCGTAAAAATTGCATATCCAATTCGGTGACATCTGGTAACATTTGGAGAGATTTAGTAAAAAATTAAATTTTATGCATTTTTCTCATAAATACAAATAGTAAAATTTGAATTATATCTTTGTTAGAAGATAGAATTTTGTAATAACTGTAAACTAAGAAGAAATTATCGTTGAAATTACTGCATTATTGAGTGACCTATCTTTTGTTGATACTTAAATAATATGTTTTGAAAATTGCAAAAGTCACATGATATACACGACATAGTATTTCGACAAAATTTTTAGTTTGTTTTATACGTTCCCGGACTTACGTAACTAAGACAATATATAGCAGTAGCGAACTATGGAAACTCAGATAGTCTAGTTTATTGGCGAAGTTGAACTAAGGGTATCTAGTACTATTTGTACATCGAATATCCCACGGGGAAATTCGTCTAACATTCCGTACTACTCTGGATTATAGCTGACACGTGGTACTCACGTGTACCAGCTTGCAAATTGAGAGCTCTGAACACAACAGATGTCAGAAATGGTTGCGTGGTCTAGTTGGTTATGGCATCTGCTTAACACGCAGAACGTCCCCAGTTCGATCCTGGGCGGAATCATTCTTTTTTTGCACCCAAAATTCATTTTTATTTTTTTACAATACTATAAACCGTACCTGATTCAAAGGATCAACGCTTTTATTTTTCTCTAAACAAGTAGGACCCCTTATAGCTTACAAATTTTAGTTGATTGGCGGCATTATCTACACATCAGAATTAGGATAGACTCTAGAGTTTACAAGATCACAAATTTCACAGATTTTACAACTTTGGTTATACTGTTTCTTTATATTACATTTGCTCATGAACTATGACTTATTATATAAATTAAGGACCAAGCTTTCGAAAAAATTGCAATAAGCACAGCACAATTCTATGCTTAAGATGATCTATATAGCCCAAATATCATTCCATCCTATATTCTTTCTAACCGCGTTAGAAAACCCTTCATTATACTTTACCCAGATTCTAGCTGTCTCATTGACAGTTGGAGCACTTTGAGTCTCCACTTGACTTGAAATACCGTCATACTTCTCTTTGAAAAAATCCACACTGCTACTCATTTTAAATTTCTTTTGCTTTTGTTCTTTGACAGGTTCAGATGGTCGTTTATGAGATTTTCTAAGCATATCAAGTCTCTCTAATTCAGCAGTCACTAATGGGAATAAATTGCTTCTTCTAACTTGCTGTTGTTTAGTCAAATTCAAATACGAAACAGGGGTATATACATTGTCGAAATAAACCACATTATCCCAACTTGGAGATATTTGCAATGATATTTGACCAGTTTCCAAATCACGTTCATTTTCAAGCTTTAAGTTCAAATCACGAACTAACTCAGTAATTTTTTCAACAGAATTCTTTTCAAAATTACTTAAATTAGATTTCATTTTTGATGACAAGTCTGGTGTAAGTAATTTGTTCATGTATGGTAATACATAAGATGTGTACTCTTCATGATTATTACCTATAGCCAATTTCATCTTAACAGGTAAATGATCTGAAACGGTCTTTATAGTATTCTTATTTTGCTTGATGGTTTCAAAGGTTTCAAAATCAAGGGTTCTACTATTTGGAATTAAAGATTCAACTCCACTATTTTTGTGTGGATTGATTTCACTGAATAAAGACCATACCTTCAAATTAACCAATGAAGAATATTGATTGATATCATCACTAGTTTTACTCAGAATAGTATCGTAGAAATCAAGCCAGTCACTGAATTCAGATGGCTTCACTAATGAATCATCTTGAAACCTTACTGCATCCAAATATTTATTGAAACATTCCCTGATAACTTTATCATGAGAGCTGCTACTGCTGGTGGTTGATTTTCCACTACCATTCAAGAATAAGTCTAAAAGATGATCAAAATTATCTTCCTTTGTCAAACTTCCATCTCTCTTAAATAATAAGTCTACCATAGCAAACCATGATATTTGTGCATCTTTATTGATAGATTTTTCACCTTTCGTTATTCCATCTAATTTTCTACCATGAAATTGTAAATGATTAATAGAAGCACGAATATCTCCTTCACAAATTTCAACTATTTCACCAATTTTTTGATAATCCAAACCAACCTTTTCTCTCTTGTTGATCCAGTCAATATGATCTTTCACTGATCTCATAGCATTTCCACCTTTTTTACCAGTTGGTGTCTTAGAAAATGCTGGTTTCTTAAATGCAATCATTTCACTAATACCTCTTAATCTGTCCATAGGTGAGTTACGACCTGGTCTACCTGTATTATTGGAATAGATATCATTTGCTATGCAGATAATTGGTCTACTCAACCGGAACTTATTTTTTTTCTTATCATCAGAGTTTTTAGATCTCAGGTCAAGGTGAATTAAATCATTTAGCACTTTCACAATTTCTCCATTATTTGAACAGGAATCCACTTCATCTATAACTAAACACCATGGTTTATTATCAGTAACATTATTTGTGGTCATAGCATTTTTAATTCTAGTTTTAAGGGTACTAGTGACATTTTCAGGATCAGAGTGATCGAATCCACCACTATTTGCAGCATTAATTTCGTTCACTTTATATCCCATTTGTTTCACTAATAAATGAACTGCTGCAGTCTTACCAATTCCTGGTGGACCATGTACAAGCAAGATCTTTTTATGAGGTCTTCCATGCAAGTCTACTGTATCATTTATCTCTGACTCTTCTCCGAAGCAGATCGAATTCCATTTCTTCAACCAGTGAAGGATCAACCGGTACTGTTTATCGTTACCTGAGGAACATAAGTTGAGGAACTGGGTAGGACGGTACTTTTCTGTCCACATTAATTTTTCACTCTTTTGAGGTTTTTCTTCATCTTTGGAAATCAATTGTAACTTCTTGTTATTGGCTTTAATGGTGTTATGTAATTTCGCCTTACTGAATAATGCATCAGTATCCATGAAACTTCCAGATTCTTCTTCTACTGGAAGTTCTGTTACTGTTTTGACTCTTGGCTTCAATGTGATAACATTCCCACTGAAAAGTTTGACTTTCTTGGCTCCAGTAGGACCAATATCTATATCATCTAGGGAATCGATGTTGGAGTTGGAGTTGATGTCAGTGGTAGTGCCATCGAGTGGCTTCTCTATGGATGGCTCAGAATCACCAAATAAAAACGATGATCCGAAACTTCCAATATCTTTAGGAGGCTGGTGGTCGAATAATACCGACTGGGTAAACGAAAGACTCGATACGTCTCCCTCAATAGTCATGGTGATAGGGAGATGATGTGATAATGTGTCTATAAGTATTTAGGTAGGAAAGACGCGTATACGCGTATAGTGGTGGCTACTAAGTTAACGATTTTCACGTGATCCAATTATGCTAATTACATAATCGTCGCTCGTACAAAATAACACCCAATTCTCAACAAATGGAGGGTTGGCCGAGTGGTCTAAGGCGGTAGACTTAAGATCTACTGGACAGTGTCCGCGCGAGTTCGAACCTCGCATCCTTCATTATTTTTTGCAACCACTACCAAAAGCTCTAACTTGACTATTGTTTAGTTGTTCTGTTTAGAGTGATGATTGGCTTCGTTTCTATTAGTGAAATTTTTTCCATTAACCTGGCAAACAATTTGCACACGATACTTATAAATTTTTTTTCATAAACTACCAAATGGACAACTAAAGTTTATAAATCACCGAAAACTCAATAAACATCTCATCGTATAATCTAACTGATATAATTACAATAGCAGGTTCTAATATTTAGTTTATTTTAACTATAAATTTTCGTTTACTTATTCAAGTAATTTTAGCTATTTACTGACACACAACTCTTATTTTATGCCAATTAATTTAATCCGAAACTCTTCAATTCAATTTGTTCTTCATTATCTTCTCTCTCAGTTGAGTTAACACTTAACTTGACCAATTCTTCTGTTAATGCCTTTTGAGAATCACTCAACTTCAGATTAACAACAATTTTGAAACTTTGAGGATTGTATTGAACCAAAAACAATAATTTTTCATGAAGATAGTTCTTTCCTAATTTTTCAGTGTCATTGTATCTAACTAACAATGGAATCAAGATAGTATAGAGAGCCACCAATTTAGTATCTTCATGTAAAACTCTGGTGAATAAAATCAAAATTTCAAATGCAATCTTTGGATCAATATTCAATTCATCTGATGACAAGGCAGATACAAGGTCAGAAATCAAGAATTTCATCACTAACAAAGGCCTTTGAATCTTTGCAGAATATTGATTCAATGATCTAATACACTGAATGGCCATATTCACAGAATCTTGTTCACCGAGTAATCCTAATAATGCTTTACTAAGATCTTCGGAATCTTTTTGTGATAAGTGAATATTACCGCTGGTGATCAAGACCACTGAAGTAATGACAGAGTACTTGAGGTCTTTTGAAATAGAATAATAACCATGAATGATATCATTGAAGTTTTGAATTAAATTGTTTTGGAATTGACTAGATTCACTGATAATTTGCTTCAAATGAGGTAAAATCACAGAAATGACCAATTCATTCTTGAACTCATAGATCTTTGAAAAGATGAATAATAAGCATGAATACAAATCAACCTTAACAACATCAGGGAATATAGACATCATTTGGACCAATTTTTCCAATGTTTTCTTCAAGATTAACAAATTAGGAGCACTATCACTGTATTTAAGAGTCAATTTATGGGTTTCATTTTCAGGATCATAATCAGATCTTAAGAATGGTAGAATGTTAAACAATGGTAACATTTCTACTCTGATCAATTCAAAGAGCTTATCGAAACCTTGTTCCACTTTCTCAAGTGAAACTTCAGAAGTACCCTTGGTAACATAAGTGTTTGAAATAGTACTTATTATTTCAACCAATTGTGATTGAACCTCACTATTGTCATCGATCAAGATCAATCTGTCGAACAAGTCAACAATTTCTCCAAAAATATCATCATTGAATAATAAATTGACCAAATCATAGTTCTTAACTAATCTGTTAAGAGAAGTCAAGATTTCAGAAACATTCTTATTTTTAATTAAAGATTCCATACATTGACTGAATAATACAAAGAAGAAGTTTTCACCATCTCCATCTAGGTATTGGTCAACAAATTGAGGATTATTATCCAGGTCAATACTCAACACACTGATGAAATTAATCCAGTAATTACCGTAGATATCTAATTCACGATTAGATTGATCATTAAACTTCAAGGTAGAGTAGTCTCTTAAAACCAATATCCACAATGGAGTCAAAAGAGTAGAATACTTCTCTAAGGTTTCTAATAATTCTGGCTCAGCATCTTCTTGAGAATCAATCTTAAGTAATGCCCAACAGTTCAAGATGGACAATTGAATTGATTTACGTCCATATTCAGACATATTTTCCAAAAATCCAAACTTCAAGAATTTATTTGCTGAGATTTCTTCCAATAAGTAAATCAAAGTCTTCAAAATTCTTTGCTTAGAGTAGAATTTTATACGAGGTAAATTGATAAACTTTGAGGATACATTAATGGTATTGACAATAACCTTGGCATCATTATCACTGTTAAAGGAAGGAATTAATGCACTAATAATTTGTGCTTGTTGTTGCTCCAAAATTGAAACTCCTGGATATAATGGATCAGCCATATGACCAAACAATCCTAACACTTTATCAAGTAAGTTAATACCGCCCAATTTGATAGAGGAAATTGGGGAAGTTGAACCCAAGAAAGAAATTTTCACAATTTCTTGGATTTTGTCCTTCAAGCTATCGATCAATTGTTTGTTTCTCACTGCCAAATCTAATAGATGATTCAATAAGTCATAAATAAACAATTTAAATTCCCAAGTAATTGGTTCATTTTTGTCTAAGTTCTCACTGTCATCTCCAACAATATTCTCAATTTCTTCATCCTTGAATTCAACATTGTTTGATGGTTGCTTCTTCTTTTGTCTCTGTTGCAAAGGTAAGAGTTTCTGTTGATATGTTTCAATGAATGGACCGAGAAGTTTCTTAGAACTGAACTTGAATAAAGAGCTCAAGATTGTAAACCAGTTCATATCCAAACTGGAGTCCATCCAGAGAGTAATCAATTGCTTGAGCTCCTTACATGGCTTAAGGTTCATAGAAATCCAGAACAAGTTAATAGTTTCTTTGTTGAGAATCTGAACTCCAAAGATTTTGATTAATTCCACATAACATTCATAAGATGCTTGATACAAATCAATACTTGTATTAAATGGGAAAATTGAATCTGTTGCAAGAGAGGTAGGTGATGGGGATACCAATCCAATCTTGAGGTTCTTGGATATAATCAAATTCAATAATTCGGTGAAGAACAGGACTTCACCTTCAATTAATTTAGGATCAAAAATGATTAATTCTTGGAACAATGCCAACAAATGCTTGTAAACATCAGTGTAATCATCAATAGTTGCTAATCCAATTCCATGACTCAAAGAAATGATAAGATTTCTGATCATTATCTTCTTTTCACTTGCTAACTCTGTCACTCTTGGACCAAGAGAAGTGATTAGAACCTTCAAAAGACGAGTAACCAAACCAATGGAGTGATACTTTGTCTTCAAATTAACTAAAGTTTTATTTTGAATTTGATAACCGAAGTTTTCATTCAAATGATTCTCGTATACCCTAGACAAAACATCTGGAATATAGTTTACACTATCAACATTTGTTTCAAATAAAATAATAATTGATTCAAGGGTGTAATAGTAGACAATTGGGTTAGGATCATTCAATAACTGCAAAATAATACTGTAAGTATCACTGAATCCCAACTTGGTCTTTTGGTAAATCTTAGCCAATGTAATGATAGAAAATCCTCTGTTGTATGGATTGGAATCATTGACTATATCATTAACATACTTATTAACGACTTCTCCCACGTTTGACTTTGCCATGAGCAAAGTAGTCAAACCAATGGTATCGGAGTTGATGGCTATTAAATGACGATTCTTAGTTGGGATTTTAGGTAAAATCTCAGCAATAATCTTAATGATCAGGCTCTCAAGGGTAGATTTATTCTTGACCACATTGTTGACAAGTCCATGTAAGGCAATGGAAACATTGACTTGTACCGCTTTCAATCTTAATGGATCAACAGAAGTACTAGTTAAAGAGTTTCTCATTTGCTCTAACAAAGAAGATTGAATTTGCAAACTTAAGTTTGGAAAAACCAATTGGAAGAGTTCGATGGACAAATCAACTAAGGACGTAAAGATAGGAGGAGCAAATTCTTCATGAATTGAGTATCTTTGAGTCAAATAAATGTTTGGATCACAATTGATACTGTGGCCCACTGGTTTGAAAATAAGCTTTTCAAAGTAATCAACCCAAATGTTGAACTTACTTTCTAATTGAGATTCAATAGGCTTAATTGTAGAAGTATCACCAATAGATTCAGCAAAGGTATCTTTAAATTTAAGTTCTTTTGTTACCAGGTCTTGGAAAGTCGATGAGGATGGATTAGATACATCATGAAGCTTTGGACAGTTCTTGATCAATAATTCATCAATATTGGAGGTTATTCCTTGGTACTTACTAGTAATACCAAATGAATAATTGTAATCCTCTCCAAGTAAAATTGTATCTGAATCGTAATCAGGCAACTGAACACTTTCTTTTGTGGTCTTCTTCTTCTCAGAAACATCACTGTTTAAGATTCTACTGAAGATCTTGGATTCACTGAAGGTTTTTATGAGGAAAATCATCATATTAGAGTTGATATCATTCTTGAGCAATGCAGCAAGTTTGGTAAAACTTTGTAAGATAATTTTCTTACTGTAAAGGATCAAACTAATGAGTACTCTGTCTGAAGATAAGCTTGTGGATTCAGTGAAATGAATATTGTTAATCAAATTTGGATTATAATCACCTTCATTAAAGTTTTGAACATTCAAGTTGGTGAATGGTCCGACATTAGGAATATTACTTTCCAAATAAGTGAGATAATTATATGATTTTGTTAATAAGAATTGAATTTGTTTGACTGATTCAGGTGACAACTCAACAGATTCAATGTAATTTAACAAACAAACCAAACTGAAATTTCTCAACTTTAAGTTATCTATAAGCTCAGTGCTTTGTATTTGTTGAGTGCTGGCATCGAGAGAGGTACTGATAAATTGAGAAGTCAACAAACTCTTCCAGAAAACGAGAAATTGAGATGAGTTCAATTTCACGAATTCCGAATCATTATAAAAAGTGACCAATGATGACAAAATTATCCAACATGCAGAATTCTTAAGGAAATTGTTATGACTGTTGTTATTGTTATGCTTCAAGTTTTGAGTACAGAAACTCAAAATTTTCACGATGGTTGTGTTTTGAAGTAAAATAGAATCTGTTTGCTTGATAAGAGCCAGCAATACCAAAGAGTAACTGGTCAATTTGATAGAATGTGAGTTCGATAAATTATCCTCAGAACCACCAGTTCTTTCAACTTGCATACTGGATGCTCTACTAGATGCTCTGCTTGTGGATGTTCTAGATGCTCTAGCCTGTGGGGTTGAAGCTCTTGGCTTTGCATCAGATGCCTTGTACTCTAAATTAACCATCTTGAATGCATGCAAAACAATCAAATTGATCTCTACTTCATTCACTTTACCGTAAAGCAACAAAGCCTTTAATGCATAGTTTCTAATGTAGTAGTTATCATTGATAATCAACTTGAATAAAATATCTTTGATGAAAGAATTCTCTTGAGTCTTAGAATCTTCACTTTCTTCTTCTTCAATAGCTCTATCCGCTTTATCTTCTGATTTGGATTGAATGACAGAGTTGAAATTGATTCCAAATGGAGTCAATATTTCGAAGATGTTCAATAAAAGATAAGTTTGGTAAGAGTTATGGTAAGGCCTTATTTCCTTTAATTGTGCATCCTTAGCTTTGGTTTTTGAGCTACTCTTTCCTTTAAATCCAAAAATGGACTCTCTCTTTCTCAGACTACTGGTCAGTGGTCTACTGGAAGTAAATTCTGCATCTGCAGCAGCTTTATCATTGTAATCCAAGTTGAACTTTGAGTAAATGTACCCAGTAAGAACTTCATAACTAGAAGATCCGATTTCTTTAATTACAAAATCGATGACACTACTCCAATGAGTCAAAACTTTGATCCAATGCTGGTTTTGAATATGGTTTCTAGCGTTGTTCATTTCACCAAACTTAGACAAGATACTATCAACGATAAATGTTAAATTAGTTGATAAATATTCAGAATTTTGGAATTGTTCGAGTTGAAGGTACAATATGAACGTTTCTGCAATACTTGATTGATAAAGCAAGGCTTGAGTGTAAGAGTTTATTTGAGATTCACTATCATGATGATTGAGGGAATTCTTTTCCTTTCTAATTTCAATTGAAACAGTGTCATTTTCTATGTCTATCATAGTAGATAAAGATGGATCCCAACAATTGGCATTTGGTAAATTATAAAGCCCGATCAAGTATTCCACTTGACTAAATTTTCCGGTTGGGACCAAATTAATTAGTAAATTGGACAACAACTCAATTGCAGCCACCCTGATTTCCTTATTAGGGTTGGCCAAGCAATAATGAAGAGTTTTTTCATGTGTATTGAGCAAAGAAACTTGGAATTGATTTTGTTGAGCCATTATAGCTTCTGGCTTTAATTTAGAACCCGCAGAACTTGAGGAAGTAGATAAACTCAAAAGATTCTCATAATTAGTGGAAACAGACAACAAAAGTAAACTCTTTAACACAAGAATATAATTCTTCTTCAATAATACAGTGGATGCATTTTCTTCTACTTTAGATTCCAGGTATTCGAAAGATACTTGTGGTTGAACAATACTTTTTATGGCAATTTTCAAAAGTTTAGCCTGAAACTTTTCGTCTATATCTAACTTGGTGGCATTTTTAAGTATGGAGTTCAACAAATATATCAAAGAACTATCAATGGAAGGGTATTTTTTGAGAACTTTATAGATTTGGTTAGTTGAAAAATTGACAATAGATCCTAATGAATTTGGAAAGGTTTCGAATAAATCAATAAGTATAATCACAGATATTCTTGAGATTGGCAGTAATTCTCCTGAATCATTAGCCACAACATGATTTAATAAACCATTGGTAAAGTCATGAACCTTATTGGTTAAAGTACCAAAAATCATAATAAGGTTTCTAGACACAAGTTTATAGATGTTTGTCGAAAGCTTTTCTTCAAGGTTATCAGCAGCAGGATCTTGCTCCTTAGATTTTGACTTTGTTGGTTCATGGATCTTAAAGTATTCAATCACTTGAGTCAATTGACTTAGATATAAAGCCACGTCTGCATCATTGGAGGATTTCAAGTGACCATGAAGACTAACCAAGTACTTGAAGATTTCGTGTTTGTCCACCCCATTGGCGATCCCTGGGAATTGAATAATCTCCGCCATTCTGGGTGTTATGATGAGTGATATAAGTGAAGTTGGTGAAGTAGGGTTGTTGGTAGATTGTGGTTAGATCGACGCGAGGTACTGCACACAGTGGGAGTAGTTGATAGTGTGTAGAGAAGGAGTTAGGAGGGATCAGATCAAGGATAGGGCAACGGTAAGAGCGAAGAAAGAAAAAAGATATGGTAAGAACTAGTGTTGTTTTGGTTTGAACGTTTATCAGGTGGTGGGATGTTTCAGAAGTCACTGGTATTTCGCGGCTTATGTTTTGAAGTTGGGCGTGTAATGTTTCAGAATATAATGGTGACCGATCTATCCATTGTAACAGTAAAATAGTGTATAACAAAAGGTTCATCAACAAAAGAAAAGATAAGGGTTTAGTGCACCAGATGATATGAGAAATGTTTTTAAGTGGATCACTCACCAAGTGGGTTAAGTAGTAGTAAATGACAGTAAATAGCAGCCAAGTTTTGCGAACTTTTGCAACCAACCATAAGATCAAGAATAGACCAATTTATGGATAAATTGCAACATTTATACTACAAAGCTCCTTGATACTTTTACACTTAATCTATCATATTACTCGGTGTTGTACTTGATACAATCTATATTATTATTAGCTGGAACCATTAAAGATTATGATTGGTACTCAGCACTGATATACCTGGTTCGGTTCTTAATTATTAGCAATTAATACAATTAATGATGGCCAAAAAGTGGAACCCCAACTGAAACAAGATCTATTACTTCCAATAATGTTCCAGTTGTGTCTGCTTTGGTGAAGTATATACATCGTTGGCTGGGATATCAGTTTACCTTCAATAGACCTATTCAGCCCCCTGAAATCTTAAACAACTGTCTTATCTATCTATCTGAAGAGTTTCAACCTCGACTTTGGTTTCTCTCCCAAATCTACCAACTTGTCCGGGTTGGGAGACCCTTTAATAGGTGATAAATCTTTAGAAATTTGTCTTGGTCTATGTCTACTGGTTAAAGACTTAGCATCCAGAGTCGAGATATCACTTTTCTTTGAATCTTGTGAAAACACACTGGATGTGCTTTTATAGCTAGACAGACGACTGACCTCTTTATATAAATTGGTGCTGGTAGGCGAAGAAGTCAATCCCTTTTTGCTCTTTACAGACCGGGTCGGTGAAACATGAGTATCTCCACCAGATACTATAGCATGTTGATTGGTGATGGTGGTGGTTGAAGATGATTTGAGTCCTGAAGTGGTGGAATTTTTTATGAATGTTTGGACTTCATTGGTCAAATCCTGAAGCTTTTTAAGTGAACTTGATTTCTTCATTTGGTGAGTATAAGTATTATTATTATTAATATTGTTATTTTTATCTGAAGTAGACGGTGGGCCAGCACTTAATACTTCTCGCATGCTTATGAACAGAGCATCAGCATCTGGACTCTCTGATCTTCTTTGCAAGCGCTCGATTTTCAGGGTCAAATCCCGTACTTCATTCTGGTAATTGGTTATATAAAGTTGTTTCTCAATACCTGCTTTCCTTTCTCTCTCATAGTCGTTTTCAAGAAGTGCTAATTTTTCAAGTAACTCGTTATTGAACTGATTTGCTAGCTCAAGCTTGTGTGATAATAAACGATCATTGGATTCCATACTATCATTAGCAATCTCCACTGATACTAATTGCTGTTTTAATGCAGTTACCTTATCTTCACTATCTCGTATTTTGACATTGGTACTATCGTGTAATGCATTCAATTCTTGAGTAAGTGAGACCACTTTTGAATTTGCAATATCCAACTCGGTCTGTTTTGTTTCGAGTGTTTTCTTTATCCCCACATTTGTTTCTTCCAATCCTTGTAATTCTTCTTCTAATGCTTGTTCAAGTTCTTTACTTGATTCTTGGAATTCATTTAAGACTGTTTCGAGTTCTAGGACTTTTTCCACCAATTCTTCTTTGAGTAATTCACTAAGAATTTTACGGCTGTACCGTGTTGGAGTTAGCGGAAGCTCCGACTTCGTTCCTGTGGGTGTGGGGCTGTCCATCTGGTGGTTGTAAAGTTGGTGATTCTAATGTAAACATATACTGTCGGTACTCACACGCACAGGTCCAAACAATCGTGCCAAATGGTTAAGGTAGATGATTTTTCTTATAGTTTCCATCTTGTGCTCTGTTGGAAAATGAAGCATATCATATACGATTTATGGCCTGTTTAAGCTTTTCAAACTGCTTCTAAAAGGGTATATTTGCTGTAAATAGGAGGAATTTTAGTGTTAGAAGCTGTATTACATAATCCAGATATAATAGAATTATGCCAAAAAATACTTATATCACTTAACTAACTAGTGCTTAATATTTATCAAAAAAAATTACCATAATTATATCAGCAGAATGAACACTATTAGTAGCATCGAAAGAAATAATATTCATAGTCAATATCTATCAATATATCTATCAGGTATTATATACCTCCATACATCCGGCCAAATACCACGTGACCATTACCGGTTTTCAACTCTTCATCAACTCATCAAAAAAAGGGTTACCCGCTTCACAACAATCATTTATTGACTGCAAAATGGAGGTCCAACAAGAAATCGGTGGAGCCCAGGCTCTTCTTCAGTTAGGCTCCAAGTTAAAAGATGGCGAAGAAGAACCCGATCTCAGTATAAGCGAGATCGATGATTCTAGAAATAACGATATTGTTCCTGATGATGGCGATGTGGGTGTTGTTAAAGATCAAACAGATGTTAATGATAGAGGAGTACATTCAGAAGATGAAGATGCCAAGAGTACCAACCAACAGATTAATGATGCTGTTGAAGCAGCTGTGATGCGTTATGTTGGAGGTACTTTGGATACCAGTGGGAATAGAAAAAACAAGAGAAGAATTAATCATGAAGAGATTATGAATAACATTAATGATTTCAATCAATGGACTGGATTTTTAGATGAAGATGTTACCCATGACGATTATAACTATACCAACGATATTGGCAAGGGCAACAGAAATGGAAAAAGAAGAAGAGTTAGTCAAGATATTGATCCTGAATTAGCTGGTCTTGGTACCTCAGAACATGACCAGTTGGTGGAAGCAGCAATCATCGACGCAAGAGAGTTAACTCGTCATATACATAGTGGAGAAATGAGTGAACACGAATCACTTCAAAACACCTTAAATGGTGTACCTCCACATCAAGCTCAACAAGTGTTGGCAGCAGCAAATGCCGCTGTACAGAATCAAGGTCATGGGGCAGATTCGATATCTGCCATCACACAACTAGCACAAGCTGCATCATCATTGTCTAGTACTATGAAAAAGACAAAAACCACACCTAGAAGTAAGAAAACATTAAAAAGAATTGAAGAAAGTCTTATAAATTATGCTACTGGAGCTACAGATACTCAACTGCCAGAAAAAATGATATCAAAAACAAACTTCAGCCACCTTAATGATGTTGAAACTCTTATTGATGAAGCATCCAGTAGAGCATGTGCTTGGTTCAACTCATTACCCGATAATACTGGTAAAGGACCAAGAATATTTACTACAGTAGAAATTGCTGCGGTTGACCATTTCATTTCCGGGTACTGTCATTTATTCAAGTGGAGTAGAGAAGATATTTGTAATAGAATCTGGTCCAGTGAACGTAAAAAGGACAACTTTTGGGAGAACTTGACTAGAGTATTACCTTACAGATCTCGTGCATCTATTTATAAACATGTGAGGAGACTGTACCATATTTTCGAAGTCAGAGGAAAATGGAGTAAAGAGGATGATGAATTTTTAAGAAGATTAGCAGTTGATCATGAAGGAAAGTGGAAAAAAATTGGTGAAGCAATGGGAAGAATGCCCGAGGATTGCAGAGATCGTTGGAGAAACTACATCAAATGTGGAGACCAAAGAACCTCACAAAAATGGACTCCAGAAGAAGAGCATGCACTTAAAGAAATTGTCACTGATATGGTCAGTAAAGACAAACAAGCTGGTATCAATTGGACGCTTGTCAGTGACCGTATGAATGGACGCAGATCAAGAATCCAATGTCGTTATAAATGGTCTAAGCTTGTTCGTAGAGAATCTATGCTTAGATCTGCATACATGTCACCAGAAGTGAAAACATGGTTATTGAAACGGTTAGAATTATCAGGTTTCGATTCAATTGAAAAGATAGATTGGAATTATATCAGTCAAGTTTATAACAGTGAACAAAAAGATCTTTTACCAGAACCTGATTATGAATGGGATGCTACTGATTTCAAGACTGCATTTGAAAAGATGAAAACGGAAATCAAAGATCATAGAAAAATCTCATTACATGTTCTTCTTCAAAAGCTCAATAGCGAATATTATAAAAAACAGCCAAAGACAATAACAGCAAATCCAGTGGATGAACATCTACTCCAAGCTGAAAAATCCAACGAACTCAAGCAAACCTCACATATTGCTCAGAAACAGTATGATCTGGGCAAACCAGATGAACACAGAGGTGAAGATAGTGACCCAGCTACTATTGCAAATGCTGCTGTTGCAGCTATCTCGACCGTAAATGTGGAAGAACCACAACAACAAGAATACAGTTTGTGGAGATAAACAAAAATTATATTGTGAACCACAATGAAATTATTTAATGAATGAATGACCAATATCTGGTGTAATAATAGGTATAATACTTAATCGGGAACTACATATAGCTTAACAAATGGATTTAGATTCTATTCAAAAACAGTAGATGAAATAGTAGAATTTTAGATTCTAAATATTAACAATATAATGTAAATGCTGCCTCGGTAATGATCATACTAGTCTGTAGTAACTTAGTGACAAGTCAGCGACTTGTTAGCGGGTGGTCGCACTATTTAGCGAGAACCCACTGCGAAACCACATTAACTTACCGAAATCAATCACACAAATACACAAGAGCCAATAAATCACTAAAAAATAAGCAAACACAACATTTGGATTTCATTGATTTTTTATACTTATTGTGAATCCCCCAATTTTATATACTTCAATGCTTGGACTTATTCCGCTAACTTTTTTCCACCTCGTCATGTCCCCTTAAACTCACCCTCTTGTCTCGTTCCACACCCGCTCTCGCACGACCCCCATAATATATTATCGACCAGATCACTATTATATATACAATCAACAATGATTGATTATCAGCCCAATGAGGATACATTACTAGCGTATTACAATCTACAGACGCTAAACCCTACTTCCGCTAAAGATCTCAATTTGCTGTCTCGAGAACACTTGGAGTACGATCAGATCGAAGAATTGACAGAGGATGAACAGTTCAACCTCTTGAGTGAACTTATAAGTGGAGAATCCAATCAACAAGCAAATGAACAAGGACATACCAGAACTGACTTTGAGGATCCACTTGTTGGAAGAGGATCGAATGTGTATCAAAAATTGATTCAAGATCGAGTGATAAATAGTGCTTATGATCCTGAACTTAACCACTTTTTGATATCTTCATCCAGTTTCAATTCTAAGCAATTCTTAACTACAATCCATTCACAAACTCCAATAGAAGAACTTGTTTCCTCGCTTGAATTACTTGAGCGTAACATCAAAAGTCAAACGAATGAGTTGAAGGGAGTCATTGACTCCAATTTCTTGAAGTTTATCAATTGTAAGAAGTCCATTGATGAAATCTTGACTGAATTCAAGAATCAAAAGTCCAAATTACAAAAAGAAAGAGAGAACTCAAAGGTTTTTAACCCAAAGAGACATCAACAACTTTCAAATGCAAAGTTAAACTCGTTATCATCTATTTTAGAAGATTCTATAAACAACCTTAATACCACTTCCTCATTAATGATAAGACCTATTATGGAAAACAAACTCAAGGAAAATAAGGTCTACAAATTGATTGAATTCATCAAATCCCATCAAAACTTCTTTGATTTGCCGAACAAGTTGTGTTTGTACATCTCTAACCATTCGCATGATTTATTTATTGAAGATTACAACAAATTCATGGCTGAAAAGGAAGAGTTTTTGAACTACCAAAAGAATAAGTACACCAAAGAAGTTACCAGACTAGAAAAGGAAAAGAGCGAAAAGGGTTTGGAATCTTTGAAACAAGAACAATTAATGATCAATACTTCATTACTTAAAGTTTTCCAAGAAGTTGATAATATTGTTGAACAATTCAAGAAAAAGATATTTGAAGAATTATTGACCATCGACTACGAAGTCAATGAAAAAGTGCATCACAAATCAACCACCAACAATAGATTCTTGTCATTAATTGATAAGCTCTATCAATTGGATGCTCATCAAGTTGTTCAAGGTAATCCAATCTATGATTTCTTGATAAACCAATTGAGTGGAATTGATCAAGAACTAGAATATCAAATTTCCAAGTTTGACAATAAGTTTGGTATGATGCAAAAAAAATTGATCGATTATATCAATTCATTACCAGATACCAGAAGAAATGGATCTCATATCAAATACATTGGTGAAAAGTATAATGAAATTGAAGATTACTTGGCCACTTCATCCAGTGATCTTTCCATAGAGAATTATCTTGCCACAACATTGGAATCCAATGGAAAAGGTTCGGGATCTGATCTTATTCTGATTTATCAAAGTAGTGAGAATTTAGATCTTTCAATTATTAATGAAACATGGTTGATTTTAAACAATTTCATCAATTACCTTAACGGTTTATTTATTAAAAATTTAAAGAAATTTACCAACAATTATAAGCATTACAAACAATTCAATATCGATATTGATGGGAAGATCAAGGAAAATTTTGATGCCCTTGTGGAGAAAGTTAATGTGGTGCTTATAACATTATTTGAAGATGATGAAGGTAGCAATAATCAATTGGAGTCATCTCCAAGTAACTATAAGCAATTTTTACCAAACTTCACAAACTCTTTGTCTGCCGTTTACTATTTGGGAGGTATAAATAAGAGATTAAATGAATTCTTAACTAAGTTGGGAGAATATGCTGGAACTATAGGTAATTTGACTTCCAGTTCTGATACCAATAGAACAATCAAGAACTTAAGAAATAGCTCTCAAAAGATCAACCAAAAGATTTTAGAAGCAATTTGTTCTGTCTGGGTTAATGATTGTTCCCAATTTTATGATTTGGAAGCATGGGAAGTGCGATCTTCTGGTGGAGATGGATCTTTCACAAAGCTTATGAATATAATTGAATGTTACCAAACTTATGTTTTGTTTAAGCTCAAGCAATTGGTCACCAATAAAGAAGATCACGATTCTGAATTTAGAATTGTGGCAGCATACCCTAGTAAGAGAATATTGGTCAGTATTGAAATTCAATTCATGAGAAGTCTTAATATTGTTGTTGATTCAATGATGAAGAGATACAGTATAGAAAGAAATCAAGACTCTAATGCTGATGGTACTTTTAAGGTACTTACAATGAACAATTTCGATAAGTTATCCAGATCTATTTACCCTCGTTTAATAAGCAAGTTTGATCAATTATTTGAAAAGAATTTACTGAGTCAAAACTTGAAATTATTCGCAGATATTGATAAGGCATCATTGACTATATTTGATGATATTATAAATAAGGAGAAGATGAGATTGACAATTAGAGTCAATAAATTTTTCCATAGTGAAAGCAAATTGAAGGTAATGAAAGTGGATGGATTCATCTATGAAATTTTGGTTCATTATGTTGAATTGGTTCATAAAGTGAAACCAATTACAGGAACTGAAATTTTCATCAGTATTGTTAATGAACTTCAATTACATTTAATAAAGAATTTATTAGATAATGTGAGAAATTCTAATACCTTGACGGTTAATGAATTAGTAAACATCAAGCTTGATGTTAATTTCTTTATGGAAGTATTTGAAATTTCCCATAATTTGAAGTTCAATGATCAAACTTTCAAGTTGATGGAAATTTTATTGAATACTATTGAAGAAAAGATGAGTGGTGAAAGTTACTCCAAACTGAAATTCAAAAAGGTATTGGAAGGTAATTTGAGAGATAGTGAGAGTCAATTCTCTTGTTTCTAGTTGAATGCAACTTATATGGCATAGAGTGTCTTGAATTCGCAGCTTATACTGAAATTTGACTCAGTCTCATTAATCACTTATCGCATCAAATCTCTCTAAAGCGGAGAGTACTCAAAAAGCAAATTTGGCTATGCTAAATAGATTTCAAAATGTACAATAGACAACCAGTTATGTAGAGAGCATACCAGTAGAGAAATAAGGTGATAGAGTACATGAATAATATTTTGATATTGTAATAGTTACAGGTCTATCCTATCTATTACACAGGATAGTCCTACTACGGTATCTTAGGCAACAATACCCTTTTAGTATATCAGGTATCAGTTCACCTCATAAATCTTGCCACCCCACCGAGCCAAGAGCCAAGAGCCGAGCAAAAGATATCATCAGATCAATTACGAGCAACAATATGTGACGAAAGATCAAATTTCTGGGCATTTGCAACCATTTTGGTGATGCACCGCGCTCCCTAAAAAACATCAAAAGAATTAGAAAGGTATCAGTCAAAAGTCCACTAAGACAACCACAGATGTAACGGCTTATGTGCAGTGACATGTTCTCAAAGAAAATTAATAGCGAATAGTGATTAACCCTTTTCAAGTTGTCCTACTAAGAATTCTACACTTGTATTAACTAACCAACATCAGTTGGGTCGTCTTTATTAATATATAGACCGGCTGTATTCCGAAAGTGGGCCCTAACCACTTACGAGAATACAAGATACTCCATACTTTCCCCCCTCCAACGGATTAGAAAGATTAGAACAAATTGAAACAAAAAAAATAGAGAGATTAAAGATCATCATCATCAAACACTTTTCAGTATTAATTCTTAGTGTGTGTGTGTGTGATTATATATAAAAAGTGAAATCAGATAGATCAAGAATCAATTTATTTACAAAGCAGCCTTGTTTTCCTTACTGGATTCAACAGCGACAACTTCTTTGTTGCTTTCAATAGATTCAGAGTGTTCTTCGTCTTGGCCACCAATCTTAGTGTTCTTCAACTTGGCGAATAATTCGTCTTGTTGAACCTTAGACAAGTTGTCCTTCTTCTTACCCTTAATGTGGTACATTGGGTTCAATTGGACTAAAGTGAGGTTCTTCATGAATGGTAAGTGACCATACTTTTCTTCGTAAGCCATCAATAAGAGAACAACAATAATAGCTAACCAGTAAACGTTATAAGAAATAACAGAACCATAGGTAGCAGAATTTTGCCATCCTAACAAAGCGTTAAAAACATCCCAACCATTATCAATTTCTGGGTTACAACAGTTAACGTGCCAGACAGACTTAGAAATATCATAAGTACCTGGACCGGAACCATTTTCAGCGGCATCACCACCAGTTTGTCTGTTGTAAACGTGCATTTCAAAGTACCAGATACCTCTTGAGAACAAACCAGCTGAAATCAAATATAAGATACAGGTGGAAATAATCAAGAAAATTTGTAAGGAAGTGGTGGTACCAGAGTAATACAAAAGGAAACCAACCAAACAACCAGCAATTAAACCACAAATAACTGGAATTGGGAAAGCGGTAGCTGGAGAACTCAAACCAACACCACCAACGAAGACAACAGCTTCTAAACCTTCTCTTAAACAAGTAATAAAAGGTAAAATAAACATAGCGTATTTCTTGGTAATGTAACCAATCTTGAAACGATCAGCCTTTTTAGCAGGAGCCTTGGTTAAAGCTCTTGCCAACTTAACTCTCCATTTTTCCTTCATCTTATTGATACGCAACATAGCAATACCCATAAGAGAAATCAAAATGGTTGCAATAATACAGAAAGTACCTTCCCAGATATCTTCAGACTTAGCCCAAATATCATTACGAAGGGAGTAGAAAGTACCAATGAAAGCAGCACCAAGAATCAAGCATAGAATAACCCCTGTTATAGACCCTAGCCAAACTTGTTTTCGTAATTTCTTATAGACTAGTGGGTCATCGGTAGCACCACCAAGACCTTGCTTTAAGAAAGCAAGAAGGACGGATACCACAACGACAGCTTCTAATGCTTCTCTAAAGACGATAAAGAAGATTTGAACGTTAAAAACATTCACCATGTTGGAGGGGGGTGGTTTTGTATAGTATTCAAAAAAAAATTAAATTAGAAGGGGAAGTGGATTTCACCTAATATATATAAATAAGGATAAAGCCGTGGGGATTCCAGTGTGAATTGAAAAAACAGGATATTTTATTTGGGGCAGAAGAACCAAAAAAAAATTATTTTTTTTACAAATGCAGTCTGATGCGAGGTGCATAAGGGTACCAATTATCAATCATAGGCTATTTTTGATAGAGAAATAGGTTGCCCAGCCATATTATACGAATGGTTGTCATAGTATGAGCCAGTCATTACCCGCCTTCTTTGGAATTTTTTTTTACCTTTTCAATTGGTGGAGGTATGGACCTATGGCTCTTCTTACAATCATAGTTATCAGATACATCAGGGTAATAATTAGTTGGGCGAGGGCTCATAATTTTTTCTCTCTCCAATAATGTTTAGCCAATAACAGAAAGACAAAACTCCCGATGCGGCAAAACCACAAGGTTTGAAGAAACCCATTGGATATGAAATGCAAGTACGAGGCGAATCTACATTATGTCTTAGGTAGAACCACGCCATCAGGGTTTCTTGGCCAAGATATCTGAGTGCAGTAGATCGGAGAGATAACTTCAGATGACAGGTTAAAACTCAACAGACGAAGAATCTGACCACTAACGTATTTATTGTACCACAGAGAGATTTTGAAGCTAGCCAGTAAACTGTGGTGGACCAACCGACTCAGAAAAAGAAAAGAGTGCGATTCGTATGTGATGGGCTTCACTGTACTATGTGGGTTCTCGACTAGGATTAAATTCCCGCTAGTAGTGTCTTCTACAGTGGTTTTGAACTGGTGGATTTTCCATCATATGCAAAAAAAAAAAGCTCTAATTACCGAGGGTACATTTTATTAATTCCGGGTACCTAACCAACCATCACGTGCGTATTGTCTTGGATTAGCAGTACTTTTAGACTGGTTTAGGAATGTTCATTGGCTGGTTGATCAATAGAAACTCATGCAAGAAGTTCTGATTACTAAGGTTGGAGGAAATGAGCCCGTTCACTTTTAATGCTACAGAAAATATTGCAATAACTTTTTCACGCAACCTCAAAAAGAACCGAGTAAATGAGTTTATTATGGCGGATAAAGCATACGATGAGGTTGACCATCATTGGTCAAGACTTTATTCATCAGTAGTGTAATACTTTTTAGTTGGTGAAGATCGTCTCAATTCCACATTCTTACAAGTAGCAATTATCAGATCGAAGTGCATAGACAATAGTCGTCTTCCGGGTAGGACCCGAAACCTCGGATAGATGGTCAATGTATAATTGGCTCTTGTCAAGAGTGTTCTATGAAATATAAACTATAGAACCCACATCTAAGCGAAAGAGGTGTTTGGTATTTGTAAGGCGCTATTAACTACAACTATTATTCTAATTACAAAAAAGTATAATATAGTAAGAAGAGTCAACAAGGTTACAATAGTCACAAAGACAAAAAAGAATATGTGGAAAAATTGTAAAAATGGCCTACTTTCTTCATCATTCCATTTCTGACGTTTTGCAGCTTATGGTACTATTATTTTATGTAGGTACCCAAAAATGACGTTATTCTCGTTATTTTTACCATCAACACTATCAAAACGTCAGTTATAAGTTTCCTGCATGCAAACATCCAGATATGAATCTACCTTTACCATGGAGCTAGCACAGTCATTCTCATTAAGAGGCCATGGAGCGTCCATAAGCGCCATAGATACGATACGAGATGCCAAAGGATTGATTACAGTTTCGGCAGATTCTGAAGGCTGGATCGTTTGGTGGGATATAAGTATTAAAAGACCTATCAAGAAGTGGAAAGGGCATGAAGGAAACATTATAAGTATCAAGTTGATTGATACGGAAAGACTCTTAACCCAATCTAGAGATTCGAGAGTGAATATATGGATACTAAACAAAGACCAAGATACTTCTCCAGTTCCAATTGTGGAAGTGCCAATCAACTCATTGAACTTTTGCAACGTTGTGTACGATGAACCTTTACTATTTACGCCAGCAACAATTGACTCCAACAATTTCGATTTATACAGTCTTAACAGAGCTAAAAAAGACTACGATTTATCGAGACTCATATCCAACTTGGATGTTTATGATTTGTATACTAGACAGGCGGACGTCATAGAGATCCCATCAGATCCAGATCAAGCAAGATCGGGATTTGGTATTATCATGAAGTTGGTGTATGTGGCCGAACTGAATATTTTATTCTTAGGATACGAATCAGGGCATGTCATTGGACTCAAGATTGAGATTCAAGAAGCGATTTCTTTAGAAACAATCAAGCAAAACAAGCAACAGACACAACCAGCCAAATCTGGATTGTCCAAACTCATAGCTGAAAAGCCAATAGAAAAGTCTAAAACGGTAATTAATAGAGACCCTAAGGTCACTTTAGTATATTCAGATTCATCGCATAAACCAAATCCGGTCATTTCAATGGTTCATTCAAAGAATAGACTTATTTCGGGCTCCACCAATAAAAAGATTATGATTCATGATTACCAGTCAAATACTTCACAACCTCAAAAATTGACCAATGCTGGAATACTGTCGATTCAGCCATATAAAGACGGTTACGTTGTAGGTTACTGGGGTGGACAGATTGAGGGTATTCAAATTGAATCAGAGGAAGTTCTTTTCAGGTTCAAAAGAGATATACCTCGTATAGAGTTAACAACCTCTACTACTCCGTCAGATAGTAATGAATTGAAGTCTGCAATAAAATTGACTACAATTCATACAGTTGAAACAGAAGGAAGCGTTGTGCCATCCAAGCTCAGCTACAAGGAGATGGTCAGAGCCAAAAGGGCTGGTGTTGTCTCGGGTGGGCTCTTGATGGCAGGATATGAAGATGGTAGTATTATAGCATTTGCAGATCAAAGAGGAAAGTGAGAAGATGGAAGAAAAAGCCTCTATGTAAAATAATGGATATCATATACTAAAATAGATTTAGTTTTTGTCCACATTTTCATTTTTTGGATAAGAATTTTATCATTAATAAATTCAGTTATAGAAGCACTAATAAGATTTATAGGAGAGATGGGTACAAAATAGAGATTGGGTGAGCATATTACAATGCATATATATATAGACCCCTTGCAAGAGGTCTAAAAGAGCTACCAATGTATTTAAGGTACGAAAAATGGGTATATATTGTAAGGAATAAACAAAAAAGAATCTATTTACTTAAACCTCACCTTGTGGGTTCATATCAACAAAGACCAGTATCGTCATTGATGCATGCAGAGATAGAGAGAATGAAGTGTTTAATAGTTTTAAACACCATTCAATTTTTTTTTATTTTTTTTTAGGAGGGTATATTTGAGTTCTTTTTATAAATAGTTTTTTTTTGGTTTTTAATTTTTTGGTTTTTGGCCATTATGACTGGAAGGATACTTCTTAATTCATAAGTGTCAATAAGAATGAAATTTGAATCAATTGTAGGAATAAAAATTTAGAGAATTAGAATGCATGCAATAATAAAGAATACTGATCCGCTGTAGTATGGTGAAATAATATAAATAAGCAAAACAATAGAACTTCAACCTGCCATGAAACAATATCTAAACCATTATAACCATGAAATTATCATTAACATTAGCCTATTCCTTTTAGTGGACCATCATATGGAAAGCCTTATCATAACAGACAAAACTCATAAACTAACCAGTTTATAAGTTTAAGTATTCAAAGCCAAGTTCAAGTTATTAGGTTCAAAAACTTGTGAATTTCTCTTATTGTAGTTATTATTGTTATTATTACCACCGTGATAAGATCTTCTGTTGAACTTCTTGTTGTTACCGTTGTTATTGTTGTTATTTTGGTGGCCATGGTTGTTGTTGTTATTGTTATTGTTTTGATGACCATGGTTATTTTGATGATGTTGATGGTTTTGGTGGTTTTGGTGGTTTTGGTTTTGGTGATATTGGTTGGAGTTGTTGAAGTTCCCATTACTACTATTGTTTCTATAAGCCCTTTGGTTGTTGTTGTATTGCTGAGGATGAGCCTGTTGTGGGTTGCTGTAAGAGTAAGGGTTGAATTGATAGTTAGGATTAATATCGTAAGCATCGTTCACATTTGGATTTGGATTGGTTGGTGGGGTTGGAGTTCTTGGCTTACCATCATAATAATTGGCATTCTTTTGATATTGATTATTATGAGCTTGTTGATTTGGGACTTGTTGACTCAAGTTTGCAGTCATGTTAGGTCTCTTTGGTAAAGTCAATTGAGTTGGAGTAGTAGGGATATTGAAAGAAGAAAAATCTGGTCCACTCTTAGAATCAAATCTTATAGAATTTCTCTTATTCTTTCTTCTCTTGGATTGAACTGTATTACTTCTTGAAATAGAAGGTGTCTTACTGTGACCTTGTGGACGGCTTGGGGTATTACCAGTACTATCGTTATTGTTATTATTATTTGAAGGAGAATCTGCCAAATCTGGAGAGTTTATCAAAGTTGCTTCTTCATCAAAAGAACAATTGTATAAAGTTTCACTGGATTCATTCAAGAATTCTTCCAAGTCAATATCCACCTTTTCATGTTGTGATAACTTGGCTTGTAAATCTGGATGCTTAACAAGTAATGCTTGAATAGCATCAATGCTGTCTTGAAGAGTGGCCTTTGATTCTTGACCATGCATTCTAGAAGCCTTGGCCAACTTAGTTAAAAGTTCCAAAATGGTCTTATTCTTGTTAACATAAAGATTATCCATAGTCTTTCTCTTGTTAGACAAACTGTCCAAAAGAGTATCCACATCCTTATCATTATCAGATAACTTTTGAGATAATGCTTCATATCTTTGGTTGTTATCTAACTTATAAGTTTCAAATTGACTGGTTAAAGTAGTCAATTCTTTTTGATAATGTTTCTTGTACTCAACTTGAGAGGCAATTAAAGCATCATAAGCAATTTTTAATCTTTCATATTCAGCAGTAGAAGATGCAGAAGATTGTTGTAAGTTTTCATATCTGATTCTCATATTCTTGTTAGTTAATTCCAAAGATTCATTTGCAGAACTTAATTCATTGAATTGATCTTCCAAATCACTGATTCTACGTTCTTTTCTTTTCAATAATGCATTTATCATATCATTTTCATGCTTAGCGTTAGCCAACTGATCCACAAATGACTCGTTCTTCTTACTAAGAAGAGATGATTTCTTCTTGTATTCTTCACTAGAAATTTTGACTGAGTCTAGTTCATTCTTCAAACTATCTATTTGTGTATGCAAAGAATCGATCACCTTGGATGATGTTTGTTTAACCTTAACTGGACTGTTTTCGTCCATCGTGCTATTGCTATGTTCTGTTAGTATTTGTTATCAAAAAATTAAAAATGTTGTATTTGTCACGTAGATCACGTCCAGTCTCCACGTAATCAAGATCAAATATTATTCAAAAAAAAAGACTCGGTATGTTACTTACCTTTCTTTGGTTGATTGGACCTGGTAGGGACTTTATTAAATTAATATAACCTGTAGTTTTGGTTCTTGACTAGAACAACTATGTCTTCGTAATCAATTTTTGATTCAACAACTAATATTTGGGTTCAGATCAACCTGTAATCGTTTAAATTATAAGTTTATTCAACGATTTAAAAATTGTATAATTTGATTCAAAAGGAACAATTTTTTCCACTGTAGTTCTTAAAATCAAGTGGATTCTATTTCTTTCCAACTTAATACCAACTTAACAACTTTAGAGTAGAACAAAGCTTAACTGAACTACTTTTGGTTGTATGTTGGAGAGAAAATTTTAGACGGTGACATTTTGTGTTTATCTGGAGGAGAAAAATGTAAACACCGCGACATTAGTCCTACACGTGACTTCGCTTACCCCTCGATACTTAGTGAGGCGAAGTGGGGGGCGCCGCACTGAATCAAAAATATATGTATACATATATATTAGTAGTGCGACACGTCATATTACTGCCCAATTAAGTTTAATTTAACTATGGTCATTAAGTATTTCTTTATTAATCAGCCTCGTTTATGGACATGGTTGCAAGTTAGGGTCTAGTCTTATATTCACTTTTATTATTACACGTGACGGCCTTGCGCCGCCGCCCGTTTTTTTTATTTCCCCGTCGATGTTGTAATTGTTATATTATTATTTTTTCTTTTCTTTCTTGTTACATTTGTACTATATACTGTGCCATACAGGTACTGTACTGTACAATAAATCACATGAATCCAGACACTCACTCTATTGTCCACTGAGTAAGGCAAACGATTTTCGCCAAAAGTGGCTCTCGTCGTTAAGTATTGGTCGGGACCTGCGGTCTGCGACATTCTTCTATTGTACAAAGAAGTAGGATTATTGATCTCAGAGTAATTTATGCAACACTAAGGATAATTACACGAGTGTTTACCTAATTTAATTTAAAATCGTTTTTTTTTTTGGTCCACTGTCAAAGTAAGAATTGGACCAAAATTATTTGACATTGGATCTGAAGTAGACACATGCAACATCGATGGCATCTAAATGTCAGGGCCTTAATTGATGGTAATAATAGTGCTAACATTTTTGGGTTATTGGTTTTTGTTTTTTTTTTTTTGGTACTGTTTTTGACGTCGTTCTCGTCAATGTAATTTTTCGACTGTTGACCTTAAACCATTTCGAAGAATACGAGTGTTTGATAACAACAAAATTGAGGTGCTATTCGCATTCCTCAACGAGTGGTCAATTTTACCGAACTTCTAGTCTCAAAATTAGAGTGTCAGAAATCTTAAAAAATGTTTTAATCCTTTAAATTTTGGTCATTTCTTCTTAGTTGGCGATTAATCATAGCGAACAATAAGATAAATTACCTATAGTAAATTTAATAAAAGGTAATAATACAAAGAGATGCAAAGAACCAAGATATAATCTTCTAATGTAAATATATCGATGTAATTTTCAAAAAAAAAAGAAATGATTCCGCCCAGGATCGAACTGGGGACGTTCTGCGTGTTAAGCAGATGCCATAACCAACTAGACCACGCAACCATTTTATAAAATTTTGAAATATGCGCTGACATGCGACTAAGTCAAATGAGACTAAAATGTTGTCTAGAACGTGAATGAAATTACAATTCAATATCAAAATTATACCTTTGGGAGCTAAAGATTATTTGCTTGTTATTAGTAATGATTTTCAAAAGAAAAGAGATATTTATTAATTTTTAAACATAATCTGTTAATTTACAGATTTATGTAAAATATTTATTAAATAAGAAACTTTGGCCTTTAACAATATTTTAATTACTAAAAATTGAAATCTAGCTTGAATTAACTCTGTAAAATAGCATATAGAAGGGTCCCGTGGAGTCTCTATAGGCTTTACGTGAATCAGTAAAATTCAGTATAATTTTGCTGGAGATCATTATACGACACACATTTTCACATCGATTTATCTGTCGTATAACTTTAGGGTACGCGCACGCCAAGGGTACGACAAGATCTTGTATTGAATCAATAAGACCAACAACAATACCAACAACCAAACCAGAACTAAGATGTCCCTTTCCAAACAAGCTAAGGTGGCCGTTATTACTGGAACCACTTCAAACCTCGGTTTAAACATTGGTTACAGACTTCTTGACCAGTTACCACCAGATGAAAATCTTACTATAGTAGCTACTTCAAGAACATTACCTAGAGTTAAAGAAGCTATTACATCCTTGAAGACATATGCTGAATCCAAACATTTACGTAAAGGTCAATTAGAGTTCGATTATGTCCTCCTTGATTTTTCAAATATGGTATCTGTGTTATCAGCATACCATGAACTTTCCAAACGTTATAAACATATTGATTACTTTTTTGCTAATGCTGCTCAAGAGGTGAATGCAGGTCTTAACTGGCCATTGGCATTCTATTTAATCATAACAGATTTCTCCAAGGCGGTGTTGGAAACTCCATACAGAATCCAAAGAGTTGGTGCCAAGTCATCTGATGGGTTAGGATTAGTGTTCCAAGCTAATGTTCTTGCACCATATTATCTTATTCATAAATTGAAAGATTTACTTAAGGGAGGAAGAGTTATTTGGATCCTGTCCAAGCTTTCAGCACCAAAATACTTATCATTTGAAGATCTTCAATTATTGAAAACTCCACAACCTTATGAAGGGTCCAAGAGATTAATAGATTTGGTGCATATGGGAACTTATAAGCAACTTTCCAAAATAGGAATTCGTCAAAGTGTGGTACAACCAGGAATTTTTATTTCTTACTCATACCTAGCATTTTTAAACGTGGTTACTTACTACGGTATGCTCGCTATGTTCTACCTTGCAAGATGGATGGGATCACCAATTTATAATATTTATGGTTATGCAGCAGCCAATGCACCTGTTGCGGCAGCTTTAAATGATGAACCACAAGAACTTAAGGCTGGACTGGCTACTTCCAGAACTGGTAAAGAATATCTTGAAAGAGAAGAAATTGATCCTTCCGGAGCAGAGGATGTGGTTGCTTACTTAGACAAAATGGTCGAAGAATGGGACATCAAGTTCAAGGATCAAATTGTCGATAGCAGACAAATGTAAGACGAGAAAAGACCCATATCTTTAGTTTTAAAATAGATTAATTCAGAAACAATCAATTTTTTTTTGTTTGGCTGCGAAGAAATACGATTACCAGTTATCGCTTATTTTCGTATTAGTACAATAGAATGATTGTGATAAATGAAAGATATAGATTGCTTCTTTAGGTATGATATGTTAGCTTTTAATAGAAATTGATATGACCGAATGAAATTAGAATCGAACAAATGATTCAAAGAATTTAAGGTATATGATTTGGATGCAATGTAATGGAAAGAAGAATGTGTAGTGTGCCAATGCCGTGTTGCTTTCTTCCCAGTTCAAGAATTATATAACCAGGATCCTTTTCACCATCTTTTTTTGATCATTCGATCATATGCCAATATATAGTATAACCTGATAGGGATACTCACATAAACATTATTAATTTTCCAAAACTATCTCACAAAACAAAAAAAAACAAAACAATAATATCGTAATCACTACCATGTCTCACTTGTTTGCTATATTCGTTCTGGTTAAACGACTAGGTCCAAAAACAAACATCATCTTCTTCGTTGCGAGTTACCTCTTACAAAGCCATAACTCTGATACAGTCGATCCCTGGATCATATAAATCTGTAACTCGAACAATAGAATTGAAATCATAGTAATTATATATAAATCGACAGTTGGGAGCGCGATTTGCCGCTTGGCTAACGATTTTCGTCTAACATATTGTTTCATGTGAGTATTCCCGTCACCGCGTTATTGTCATCAAGTGCACGCGATGCGTGCCCCTGACTAGTTCGTTAGGCGATCTAAGGCATTCAGGCTACTAATGTTTTGTATATGTGTAGAGCAATTTCCAACCCACGAATTGTTCGCATTTCTCAAAGTCTATCATCACTTTCTACTTTATCAGCAAACGAACCATCTTTCGTTTTTTCACCAACTGTCTAACTAGCTGAAACTATTCTGAGCTCATTCTGAGTCTTTGATTCATCATCGCTATCGTAATTTTTGCAACACATTCGTTTTAAATATAATTTTCGCAACTATCAAAAGACATGCTGATATCTTCAAATATGACTACCGCCACAACATTGCACGAATCAAAAGTGGCTCTCGTGATAGGAGCCAACTCAAAGTTGGGTTTAAACATATGTTATCGATTTCTTAACGAAATCCCAGAGTCTACTGATATAACTATGATAGTCACTTCTCGAACTTTAAAGGGCACCCAAGAAGCAATCGGAGCAATCGAAAATTATGTCCAAAAAAACCTTAAAAGAAGTGGGAAAACAGAATTCGACTACTTGGTAATGGACTTTACTAAAGTCAGATCTGTTGCTTCAGCCAGCAGAGACCTACGCAAGAACTATTGTCGAATTGATTACTTATTTATTAACTCAGCTCAAAATGTTGATAGAGATTTGAGCTTATGGAGACTAATTCAAGAAACTATTGCTGATCCTGTGGAGTCAGTAAAGTATCCATCATATCGTACTCAATCAGTGGGTGATAAATCCGAAGACGGCTTGGGATTAGTTTTCCAAGGTAACGTTTTTGGACCTTATTATTTTGTCCATACTATAAAGTGGTTATTGCAGGACGGTGGTCGCATTATATGGATAACATACCCTATGTCTGAACTTGAGTACGTTTCATTTGATGATCTCCAATTATTACACTCTTCAATGCCGTTTGAAGGTTCAAAAAGATTGGTTGATTTGATGCATTTTGGAACTTATGAACCATTAAGCAAAATGGGTATAGTTCAATATTTGGTTCATCCTGGGGTATTTGCCAAATATTCCTTAAAAACATATATGAGCACTTTAAGTTATTATCTAGTGATAATAGTATTTTTCTTCGCAAAATTGTTTGGATCTCCATTCCATACACTCAGTGGTTATTCAGCTGCAAATGCCCCTGTTCATTGTGCATTAAATGGTGGAAGACCTGATTCAAAAATCGGCTCTGCAAGTTCTGCATTCGGGGGAGAATATAGAACAGATATCGAAATTTACTCTATTGGCTCAAGCGAAGTTGTTTCTTATCTTGATCAACTCTGTTTAGAATGGGATACTAAATTATCTGAGGAATTGACCAAACAAATGACAAATCAAATCAATGAGAAGGCAAACCAAAAACTAAACCAAAAACTAAACCGTAAACCAAGTAGAAGAAAGAGTCACAAATCAATGCACAGATCACCTCACAAATCACCTCAAAAATCATCCCAGAAATCAATTCTCAAGACAAATGGAAAAACAGATGATAAGGTGAATGAGAAACCAAATGAAAAATGGACAGAAAATTCAAATGTTAGATCAAACAAAACACTGATTGAAAAATTAACCGAACAAAAGAGAGACAAAGCAATTCAAGCTACAAATCCTGAACCAGTGCACGAAATTGATGAAAAGGCAGTGCTCGAGTCAAATGTCGATAGAGTTGAAATTGGTAATAAAGTTTGACCTTCAAAAATAACGAACACCTAACGAAACCATCTGAGGTATTAATTACCTGCAGACTATTTAATTGCATATTGCCAGTGGTAACTATACTTTAACATGTAATAAAAGGACATTCATGCTACATAATTAATCATGCTTAATAAGAAATCAAGTCAATTGACAACACTATAATTAACATCGTAGAATATGAATGAGTATTGAATTAGTTTTTATTCTATATAACTAACTTAATTTTGTATGCTCCAAACAGTTACATCCGCAACCACTTGGACACTCAGCAGAATTGTCATCAGTCAGGGTCCACCATTCTGATGCACAATCGGTATGTAAAACATGTTCACAATTGGTACATACTAAAAGATTTTTAGTAACTACCAAATTGCATAGAACACAATATTTGGCAGTTCTCTTTGAGGTGTTCCAGGCATTATTTTTGGAGGTGGTAATCAGAGTAACCGACGTAATGAAAAGTTGACCATGGTTTTGTCTTCGCTTGACTCTAATTCCGAAACCTCCACGATGCATATCGAATGGTGAAACATAAGTCTCATCTTTTGTTTCCCCAAGGTCAGGATAATTGAACTTCAAAATTTTGATTCTATTAATTGGCAAGCCCCACACGAAAAGCATATCGGCATATTGTTCCCTATAGCTTTTGATCTTCTCCTCATTTTGAGAGTATAACAAGGGCCAAGAATAAACCGCATCAAATAAATCAAGTTCATCAGTATTGTACATATCAACTGTCACAGATGGAGGTGGTCTTGTTCTAGACTTTACAACTTGTTTGACATTCTTTGGTTGAATGTTTTTTCTCTTATCGATGTTCTTAGTCCTTGAGACTTTCAGTAGAGGGGTCGAAAGCTTTGAATATGATAGCTCATGACTGGAAGGTACATTTTTCTTGAAACCGAACCTTTCTGGAGAACCATCCTTTATACTTCCCATGTCTAAAGATGATGATATAGATCTAGCATATGAACCCCCTGGAAGCAGTAATTGGTCTTTCCTGAAAACCAGCACTGAAGAGTTTCTATGATTTGAAAGAAGGTATTCTGGAGCATTATCAGTATTAAAAGATTCATAGAATGATAAATTTTCATTTTGCATTTCATTGAATTTCCTCATGGCAATTACTGAAGGTGGAGGAGGAAGTGCCTGGTATGGGGTATGCACAGGAACATTAAATAGTTCAGAATTCTTTTTCACATTTGCTGAGTTTTCATATAGAATACAAGAGATCATTGCAAGCATTTGAACATTTCTTCTGGCTTCAAAGTATTCGAAAATTTCTTTAATCAACCAAGTATGACCAAAAGGATGTGTTCCCCAGTAGAATTTGTAATTTCGTTTCAGGAATTTTTTAGCGACTTCAGAGTTTTGTATAAATTGTGCCATGATGTCTGATTGTCCTAATGCAACCTCTGCAGGTGGTGGATACAATTGATTCCTATGGACTTCCTTCACCAAAATCATTTCCAAGATTTTCCATACATCACTGATTTCCTTTAATCCATGTTTAAGAGCAATTTCTCCATTGTATCTAGCCAAATATTCAGGAGAATCACCTAGGACTCTATACTCACATGCCAATTCGTATTTATCAGGTAACAAGTGACTAAAATCAAATATTCCCACAATATTTTTCTGCTTTTTATTCCCTCTGAATCTTTTACGTTTGATACTTGCTTCTCCAGGTACTGAGGACTTATAATTAGAAGCACTTCCTCCATGACTTGTGAGCCTTTTGATATTTTCCTCTTGTCCACGACCAACATACCTATTACCCAATCCCAAAGAAGTCTTGAATAGACCAGGAATTCTAGCTCTTGCACCTGCATCATCTTGAAGTATCTCATCCCAATCTTCAGTGAAACTGTCCTCAGAAGAGGAGGATGAGGACACGGAGTCCGAGTCATCAAAATTGGAGTTACTCGACTTCGAGTCACTCTCATCTCCCACATCAGAGTCATTTGATCCTACTGATGACAGATGATGATGATTGTGGTGATGATGGTGATGACTATTGACGCTAAATCCACTGTCAGTAAACTTGAAGATATTAAACTTTTGCTTTGACTTGACTTCCTCTTCTTCAGTTTCTTTAGGTATAAAAAAGCATACCAATTGTCCAGTAGGAGACCATGTTGCACCACATCCTTTTGGAACAGGGGTCGAGTCGAAGAAGGTCTTTTTTGCACCCGAATTATCAAATGTCTTCTTAAGAGTTCCAGTTGATCCACTGTACTTCAATGAGTCAGTACTGTGAACAAGATCTGCGTCATCATTAACAGCTGGCATTAAATCATTATACTCAGCATCTTCTTCTTCTGAAGATTCATCTTTCATGGTTTCTTCTGGTTGTTGGTTGATTAAATCATCTGCCCAGCCTTCAAGTCCTACTTCAACAAAACCGTCACCATCCATAGAATCATCATTATTGTCTCTTTGAGATTCTATCATTAATTCTTCGTTCAATTCGACCTTATCTCCCATTAAATATCTAAGACATGGCTCTAAAGTGAATCTTTTGTACTTGTTTGTGAAGAACTGAGAGATACAACTCAAATTCTTCAACATTTCTTTCCTAATATCAGCTGTCAATTCATGGGTTTCTTCAATATCAAACTTCACTAAATTTTGCTTCTGTAATTTACTCAACTTCTTAGCTGGGATTGGTACTTCTGGATCAACTTCTTCCAAGTATGGGTAATCCTTCGGGAAATTAACCACAAGTCTGATAAATACCAACTTTTGTTCCTGTGTGGTTTCATCTGCTAATGGAGCTATGACATTATTTGTAGTAGAGGAATTGATAACTGTATTGGTTTCTGTTTGTGTATCATCATTCACATCAGCACTCACCATACTTGCGTTTGCTAAACTATTTTTGTGTTTATCTGGTTGCTCTTTTTCTGGAGCAGCTGTTACTTCTTCTTCATTCGACTCAGATGAATGTTCTGATGTTAAGACTGGGACTGGCCCTCTTAAACTGATCACTAATTCACCAGTAGAAACTGAAATCTTTTCAAATCTAACCTTTGGAAATTTATGCCCCACAATACTGACCTCTTCTCCTAAATTGGAAGGACTTTCATCTTCGTCAAATGTATTTGTGCTTTCTTTTCTATCAGTACGACGACCCATACGAACACCCGAGATCCAATCCAAATGATTTAATTTGTTCAAGTGATAACCGTTTTGTAGGTGTTTTTCTGTAATTTTATATAATGCCATTGAAGAAAGTTCATCACCATTATTTCTTCTTTTTATATCTTCTATCGTAACTGGTGGTTCTGTACAATATGTTTCGTAAGTATAGGCTATAGGTGTCTTAATATCACTTTCTACTGGCGCTGGAGAAGAGCCTCTGGTATCTTCATCCAGTTCATCACTCTTGAAGAGGGATAATAGTTTTTTGTAGGATGGGTTATAATTGACTGATCTGTATAAATTTTCATCGCTAGGCCATAATTTCAAATCATAATCCAGCGACGACCATGTCACTAATTGATAGTCTTTCCAGTTATGCTTTGATTCAAAACCTTCGTAATGTTCATGTCTAGTTCTCCAAAGGAAATCTTTCATTGGGCCGTTATGTCCTTTGAAGGTGTGAACTGCTTCACCACCAATTATTTGAGTTTCATTAGTTTCTAATGCTTTTTCGTATGCAGAGTCATAATTGACAATATGAATGGCATCCTGGCCACCCCTTAATGGCATTATACCACATGCTTTATCTGATCCAAATGGAAGAGATCTAGCTCTAGCCACAGGATAACCAGTATTTATTACTACTGATGGTCTTAAGGTAGAATCGTTTTGGGTACCATCGAAAAAGTTAAAGCTTTCAGCATATTCATTAGCATCTGAGGTTTTCAAATTCCAGAATTTGACAGTATTATCATTTGAGCAGGTAATGATATTGGAAGCTCCATTACTAAAATCTAACCCATTGATTTTACCATTGTGAGCTTTTGCAACTTTAATTATCGGTAATGAACCTTTACGAGCATCCCATATATAGAATGCATTATCATGACTGGATGCTATTTCGTGAGGGTTTTCATGGTTCCATTTAACTTGGGTAGTACCTGCTCTCCATTCAGCCCATTGTTCAACAGGTTTACGTGGGGTTCTCATATCCCAACTGAAAATAAATGTATCAATTGAACAAGTAGCCAATAATTCAGGATGCGAAGGATGGAAGTTTATATCTGTGATTGCACGAGTATGTCTATGTAAAACATTTAAAATTGCATTACTGGAAGGTCTTGCTAAATCCCAAAGTAGAGCCTTTTGATTGGAGGTAGAAATACACCAAGATGGCTTAACATGGTTTGGTGACCATTGAACATCGGCAACTTCCCATGATGTGATGTGGTGAAGCCATCTAGGCGTTGTGAATGGGTCATCTAAATCAATGATAAAAAGTCCTCGACGTCCCGCTAGCACTGCATCCCTACCATTTGGTGATAAGGACATTGCACCAATGGCACCATCGATCCTAAGCGATAAAGCATTTCCAAACGTGGTAGAGTCGTTAGGGTTACGGGTCTTCATTGAGTATCAATTGGTGTTCGATATTATCAATTGTGTGTGTGTGTAATATTGTGGTTTATGGTTGCAGCCTAATTTTCTTTAAGTTCTGTTAATAAGGTATGGATTCTTTGTTGGAGTTTTCAACCTTCTTTTAAAATCTGATTAATATTCTTGGAAAAATTCAGAGTGCTCAAAATGGAAATCCTTCTATGGACAACAAACACGTCCGCTGCAATTCTGGTGAGCCCAATTCCAGTCCAGGCACTCTAAATGTCTCAGTCTTGATAGTTCTCTAACCGTTAGATTGACCTTCCCTCATTGAAAGACGGTAGCCGCACGCACGCACACTAAATCTACAATGGTGTCAGATACAACAACCCAGTCAAAGGAACCACACCTTAAGATGAACATGAATGAAGACCGTGAAATTAATGACGAAGAGTTAGACGACGAATTCAACGACATCGAAGAACAGCCTGTTACTGGACAAGCCACAAACACTACCGGTGGCAGCAGTTCCCAAGCCCAAGAACAATCATCGAAAGACAAGAAGCCTGAACCAGAAACCAACCCAGCGGGATCAGCACCTATAATTCCAGATCTTCCAGAGCTTACTAGAAAAGATAAAACTCTTCAAGAAGTACTTAATTTGATGGATGGTGACTTCGCTCCTATTATACCAGATGCAGTTACTGATTACTACTTAGCCAAAAATGGGTTTGAATCCTCCAATGTTAAGATTAAGAGATTACTTGCTTTGGCAACTCAAAAATTCATTTCAGATATAACACAGGATGCATATGAATATTCCAGAATCAGAAATTCTTCAGCTGTTTATAATTCATCTAATCCACAAGTAAGAGCCAAACTCTTATTACAAGGTCAACAGTTTGCAAACCAACAGCTGATAACTGGAGCCGGTAATGGAGCAGGCTCCGCCATCGACGGTCAATCCGAACAACTGCAACCTACTCATTCAGGAAGTAATGCTGGTAATCAACAAGGAAAGATTGTATTGACTATGCAAGACTTGAGCAGTGCTTTGAGTGAATATGGTATGAATACTTCAAGACCGGATTTTTATAGGTAGTCAATTGTATAATATAGACCTGGGGGTTTGGACAGAAAATGTATAGTATTGTAAACGTAAAGAATCATTAGTTAATGTAATTTAAACATATTCAATTATGTCATACTATATATTTATATTACTTGAATCATCTTACATCTCACTACCAAAGCTTACATAAATTTATCATTAAATATGAGGTGAAGAGATCACCGTTTTTGTATTTATGTCATACTTTGAACCCAGCTATATACTAATGACATGATGTGATCACCATATTAAGGCTTGATGGGTATGCTCTTGAAAGCCAAAACCTTGTAATTATGATATGTTGAATGACTGATCAAAGATTGTGGCCTATTAATGGAATGGTGCAAATCACTCACTAATTTCGATCGTTACTTCGTGTAATATATTTATCAACTGTGAACAGTAGTAGCAGTAGTAGCATAAGAGTTAAGAATTTTGAAATTATTATTTCTTTGTTCTTTACATGCCCATTCCACCCATTCCACCCATTCCACCCATTCCGAACTGGCTCATCATCTTTTGCATCATTCCTGGATTTTGCATCATTTGTTGTGCTTGTTGCATCATACCAGGATTGTTTCTCATCATTTGTTGTGCTTGTTGGATCATGGCAGGGTTGTTCATCATGGAGGCCATGTCTGGCATTCCACCAGCACCACCAGCACCACCAGCACCACCAAACATGTTCATGGCTTGTTGCATAAAGTTAGGGTTAGATTGTGCTTGTTGCATCATTCTAGCCATATTTGGATTGTTACCTGGCATTCCACCAGGAGCAGCACCGGAGGCAGCCATAGCAGATTTAGCCATGGAACCCATCATTCTATGTTGTTGTAAAACCATTTCGATTTCTGCAGCAGCACAACCTGAACCTTGTGCTATTCTGATGATTCTTGATGGTTCCTTAGTAAATATTCTTCCATCACTATCTAATTCTTTTTGAGTCATAGAATCCATAATGTAAATCATATTTTTAATCTTCTTAGAGGTTTCTTCTTCACCGACTTGTGACATGATATTAGAAAGACCGGGTATCATAGATGCTATGTTTGTTAAAGGACCCATCTTTAAGAAGTTATTCATTTGATTTTGAAGATCTCGAAGGGTGAATTTACCCTCTTTAATATTATCCATAGTTTGTTTATGATTTTCATCATTCTTCAAGTCCAATGATTGAACATGTTCAATTAAAGATTGAATATCACCAATTCCTAAAAGTTTGGAGATAAAAGTGGTTGGCTTGAAAGTTTCAAAATCGTTGAAATGTTCACCAGTACCGATAAATACAATTGGGGTACGAGTGGCAGCAACGGCAGAGATAGCACCACCACCCTTAGCATGACCATCCATCTTGGTCAAAATAATGGAACCGAAATCGGAACTTTCCTTAAATGCTTTTGCTTGAGGTTCAGCAGCTTGACCAATAGAACCATCCATAACCATGATAGTTTGACTTGGCTTAATCATTTCAGAAATCTGAACCATTTCATCGAAAAGGGATTGTTCTTGTCTGTGTCTACCAGATGTATCAACAATAATAATATCGAATTTTTCAGCTTTAAAGGTGGTTACACCCTTGTATGCAATTTCTACTGGATCAGTAAGATGGTAATCACCATAAAATGGAATAGAAGATTTGATGGCGTTTTGTTTTAATTGATCGAAAGCACCAGCTCTGAAAGTATCAGCACAAACAAGACCAACCTTGTAACCTCTCTTTTTATACCAGACGGCCAACTTAGTACAGGAAGTAGTCTTACCGGCACCTTGAAGACCAACAAGCATAATAATATGAGAGTTGGCAGATCCACTATTCTTGACAATCTTGGTTTTTTTACCATTAATGACCTTGGTGGATTGAGATTTGTTCTGACTGATCTTCTTTGGCTTTGGTGGCTCTTCATGAGAATCAACAAGACCAGTCAATTCATCATAAATGATCTTTTGAAGCTTTTTACGCTTATTGGCGGAAGTTTCTGAATCCTTTAATTCTGTCAGCACTTTGGCTTTAATATTGTCACGAAGCTTTACCACAAGTTTGATATTCACATCTGATTCAAGTAAAGCATTACAGATATTTTTGACCATGGAATTGATCTCTTCCTCGGAAGCAGATTCAACTGAGGATATGGCACCTCTCAAACGAGCACCTAAATCTGCTAACACCATTTTCCGTTGCTATATCCGATTGATGATTTATTAACCCGCTCGTAGATAAGGACAACCCACTTGAGTGTTGATGGAAAATTTTCGGCACACTACTTTTGGTGGAGGCACGCGGCACACATTTTAATATGGTGGGGTTCAGAGATTAATTAGTTGAGGTTGAGTGAGTGAAATGAGTGAGAAGGAAGATTGTTGGCAAAAAGACAGTGCAACACAATCAAGGGTTTTTTTATTTTTTTTATTTTAGATTGGTCAGCTAATTTAATTTTACTAATTTATCAAATGTTGCGGTCATCGGTAATCAGTTGCGATACGAGATTTGTAATTACATATATGCATAAAGGACATACTAGTTAAAAATCCGAATCGGAGGCGCCGGGGCTGTTATAGAAAATGACGTAGCTTATCATAATTAATTTGTGAGATGAAATTGAGTTTTCGATCCCGAATAGGACAGGTTTGATAGATTTCGCGTTTAGCTTAGAAAGGCTTTTGCGGGTTTCGAGAAAAAGCTTATTGGAATACTTCAAGGATGATAGAGAAACCTTGGCTCATGTGATTATCCAATAATAGCAACATATTCTAGACTAGTAATCATTAATAACAGTAGTAGTTTGTGGACCGGATATAAACTATTAATTGGGCCTCATTTCTTGAAGTAATTAACCATTCCATCAAACCCCGAATTAAACCACCCACAATCTCCTATTTAAAAAAAAGTGCAACCTAGGTTATCACGTGGTAGAGATTTTCTAATTAAAACCATTAAAATAAAACAAAAAAAGAAAATGAGACCTGTGATCTGGTCATGAAATTTTACAACCATTTTACTGTGGATCTCACATAACTACAATAAATTCGTAAACATAAAAAATTCATATTAAATGCAATAAATCGTAAAATATAACCATGTAGAAGTGAAAATATGCAAGAGTTACCTAATGAAGTAAAACCAATTGATCTATAAGATTCAATTCATGTTCCAAATTTTCTTTGCGATATGAACTATCGAAATCAGGTTCGTAAAGATCAAAATCTAAATATAACGGAGGTGCTGCCTTATGCATAACTGATTTTGGCTGAAGAGCCAGTCTTTGACTTGGTAAAATAGGGACGGTATTTTTAAGGGTGTTGAATGGTACCTTCGAAGTAGGATTTTGTACTGGTGATCGGTGTGAAGGTAAAAATGCCACATTTATACAATCGTAATCATAATTTCCATTTACTCTAGTTTCTGGCAAGTATTGATCACAAGATGGTCTTCTAACCATATCCGCCTGCGGAGCCTTGGAAGGTTGTTGTGTTGGAGCAAACATCTTCTCTATATCTTTAATGCTTTTTGAGAATATTTCATTTTCTAATCTTATTCTTTTGAGTGATTTTTGGGAATAAGTTGTTGTTGGTGAAGTATAATTACTGGAAGTTGTGGTATAGAGTGAAGATAAATCCTCTGAAGTACGTTTCATTTTGTTCTCCTTTTAACTAGTTTGATATGGAATGGGGTAATTAAAATTAAACGATGAAATTTATAATATGAATGAAGATACAATAAACAATAATGAATAGTAGAGATTAACCAGTAATGTCTATGTTTATAAAAGTACCACTCTATAATAAGATATAGATAAAAAAGGATAAAAGGTATAGGTCACAAATAAAAAAGTGAAAAATGTAATCTTCAGAATTTATGGCAACCATATGTTATATTAATGACGGGACAGGTACGGCAAGCCAAAAAAAAAAATAAAAAATAAAAAATAAAAAAGATATGGAACCGCAATAGATAAACAAGCAGATACAGTACCAGACAAAAAGAGAGATAAACAGAAAAATGAACAATAACTCCACAATACACGCAAGAGAACACAATTAGAGCCGCCGACAGCACGACATTTTACCCCAACTACCCGCGAGATAGATTTCAATGGATTAAAAAAACACGGTCTTATCTGAACTCTACGTAGTTACCATGACATGTCATTCTATAGAATTAGATCTTGGTGATCTTCCAAGAACAGTTACTTCCGATCAAACATCCTTATAAAAATTTAAAATACCCCACCACTGTAGACTGTACCCCCCACCACACTAGAGAGACGAGCTCCGCTCCTTCCACCCCACAAGCGCACTTCACTGGCAATAGTAATTATCCGATTCACCCACACTTGGTTAGCGAAAAAAATAGCTCAGCCAGATTTAAAATGTGCTCAATTTTTTTTTTTTTTAGATTAGGTTCCTCAGCAATCTTTGAAAAAGGTTCTTATTGTCCAGATAAGAAAGTGTGGACGAACATGGCAACATGTACCGGTTTTTGTTGTCTTTTTTTTTTGTAAGATGGCTTAAACAGCCATAGTAAACAAATCCTTCAAAGATAACTTATCTACAGTTGAAAACTAAAACCGGTGAAATACAGGAACATCAGACCAAAGAATTCCCCTCTTTTTCTTTGTTGCATTTCATCTCTCCACCTATACAATTTTTTCTTTGAAATTGCACCAACAGTGTTGCAGCTATCTCAATTTCGCATTAATTAGTGGTGTGGGGGACTTTCATTGTTAGAAAAATAACTTTGTCGGGTCACGCAGTGAACATGTCACTTTGGTTGTTTAGGGGCATTCGATCCCAAGTTATGAAAGGTGTGGTGGTTTTTTATTGATGCCGTCTACATTAGCTGTTTACTGTGATACTGATAATAAGTTGATTTCTAAATTTACATATACTAACTTAGCCGCAATAAGCATGGCTTATTCCAGTTACGTCCAACACCCCGGAAAATTCTCAAGATTGCGCTCGAGTTTCCTTTTTGTGCCATACTCGATGGGGAGATAAACCTTTCATTCCTAGATATGGTAATAGCTTATCGCGTAATGGAAATTACACGTGTATAGAATGTACAAGCGAGTTTCATGGTGGCTGTCACTATGGCTATGGCGGCAATGGCGACAAGTCTTTATCATGAAGACAATAAGCCATAGATATGTCACTTTAAATGACAATCATTTGAAATTAACACAATAATTCTGGTCATTTCACTCGTTTATTTCCTTGGGGAATTTTGGTATGCAGTACTGGTGGAGATTAATCCTCGTCGTCACTGTACCATTCCCGAACATCTTGTCCAAGATCTTTCTTAATATTGAATAATTCTTTAGAGATTTCCAGTTCTTCGACTGCAAAATCTTCCATCTCTGATCTATCCGAGGCATCCGATTCACTATCTGAACCTTCACCAATGACGTAGGTGTCATCATCTTCCTCCTCTTCGTCATCGTACTCATCGTATGCTGCTTGTAAAGTCACTCCATCTGGATTCAATCCTAAAGGATATCTGATGATATTTTTTGGAGCTTCCTTAACAATTGCTTCAATATCGGAGTTGTCAATGTCAGTAAGATCTTCGATGATTCTCTTCTCCTCTACTTTATCAATCCATTCGTCCAATGAATCTTCTCCTGAAAAATCATAATCGGAATCGGATTCGTGATCGGATTCCTCATCCATGTAATGTTTCTCGTCAAATTCTTTGATTGTCTCATCGTAACTTCTGAGCTCTGAGATTTCTCCCTTAATAGCTGCTAGGGTAGTGACACCTATTATCATGGAAGGAACAATGTAAAGTAATGCTGGTTGTCCCTTTCCGGTAACATGTAAGGCCAACATGGTTAATCCCAAACCCACCACATATGAAATGAAGGCAGTTCTATAATAAGTATGGGAAAATGGTGCAGCGTGGTGGAAGGCCAGAGGGTTTTGTTTGTGATGTTTAAATAAATCATAACGTAAACACAAGGAAATAAAGGATCCAGGTAAAGCAACATCACCTAATCCCAAAAGGCCCATTGGAACCTTAAATCCTTGTGGCTTGAGTGGAATGAGGATCTTAACTGGTGCGTTGATTTTAGTTGCAACTTCCATCATCACGCCTGTTTGGAAAACAAAATAAATATCGTAAATGAAAAGACCAATCAATAAAATATAGACATAACCAAAGGTTGGGATTTTCAAGTTTCCTACCATGAAAGCAGCTAAATTGACCAGAATAAAATCAAGGATCATCCAATTGGTGTCGGCCTTGCTATAATTTGAGTTAAGAGTAGGATTGTGAGTGTAGAAGAGGTACGTAGCACCTAGGCTGAATGGAATGAGAATCAATGGCTTTAAATCAAAGACAAAACCAAAGTAACTTTCAGAAGTTACTGCAGGAGGTTCTAAGACAATCAAATTTTGTTCTTTTAAGTATCTTAACAATCTACTGAGCCACAGCTCATCTTTCTTCATTTCCTTTATAAGCTCATCATAGTCAATTTGTTCAATTGGACCCAATGGAAGTTCCTTTTCTTGCGAGAAAGTGATCTTATAACGCTCAAAGAACATAGATGAATCTCTTCCAAATAACTTTGAAATTCGACGTGTCCATCTTGATAAAATTACATCAGAGTTACGATAAATCGCGTAGGTGGCCATCAACAACACTTGAAAGTTCAATACATAATTGACCTGTTCAGCAGTGAAATAACGAATAGCATAATACATTCCGGTCAATACAACTGCTGAAACTAATGGGAAACCAATTACATGATGCAATTTAATGGTGTCAAACAGATCAAGACGTAATTTCAAAGCAGTCGTAGAAGTTACGATAAATCTTGATTCGTCATTATCAGTTGGATCATAATATGGACTATCTCTATCATTGTTAGGCAACCCAGCATTAACCGGTTTACTCAAAGTTGAATAAGAACCCACAAATACGCTTAGACAGGCGAAACTTACTAAAATTAATGATTGGACCACATAAGGCGGAAGAAAGGAAGTGTTTGCATAAAGGATATAAGGAAAAGATAAAGCCAATTGATCAACCCAAGTGGAATCTTGAGTTAAGGCGGTGGTCTTGTTCACAATCTCCAAAAGGGCATTTTCGGAGATGTTTCCTGATGTGATCATTCCATCTAACACATCAGTGATGTTGGACATTTTTCTTAACTCCCTTAGGTTATTAGATTATTAGTGTGTAAGTGTTGATTTGCTGGATAAGGTAAACATGCACACGTAATTGTGCACCAAACTGTCACGTGTTGTTGGGTTGACTTGCATGTACAAACATGCAACAATTCGCTTGGAAATAGTGACCACCCATAAACCTTTAACCTTTAGTATCTATGAGGCACTTTTTACAGCTGGTCAAACTTCCCTTCTTATAACGTCTTTGTTTGTATTCTTACTACAGATGTATCCTTCAGATACGAGAGTCATCTAAGTTGCGCCCAGCAAAAAAATTCTAGTCATTACACGCTAAACTAATTATGTGTTATGTTGGTTGTGGAAATCAGCACAGAACAAAAGTAATGTCGAGGGGAACATTCTTCAATTCACTATTATATTGGAAGGGGTTTTTAATTAAGATAGATCGACATAACCCCAATAATAAGAAGTTTATCAAAAACACTTTCACCGCCTTAAATATTATTATTAGTATTATTATCAAAGAAGGTTCAAAGTAACGCCACCGCGTTAACTTTTAAGTCACCACATCCCAACAACAAGCGTTAAACCTTTGACCCTTACCGCATCACCTTACTTAAGTCTTTCAAAAAATCTCGCAAGCATCACCCGATATGTATAGAAGCACATTTCCGTTTCTACCGCCTTCCTAATTGGTAAAATAGGCGTGAGGCATCTTTGTGTAAGCAGTATTTTGGAGTGGCTTAACCCACTATGTCACTCGTTGGTTTGCCCCAAATGCCCAATTGAAAACGGTTTGCATACTTGGTAAATTATATATATTCTAGCCATATCTTTTGATGAACCACTGCCACTGTTGTACTTAGACATGACAGAATTTGATCCGAAGTCAGAAACCGACTTGAATGTTGATATACTAGACTCAACGGATAATTCTCAAATGTTGCACAATCAACGAAATCACAAATTGCATAAATTAATCAAAAAGACCCTTCATCGGTTCCATAAACCTACAATTCCTAATACTACTGGCACAAGAAGTAATTCTACTGCTAGTGATGTTAGTAGAGCATCAACTAGCATTTTTGAGAGATCTTTGGAAGCCAATAATAGCACAATTTTGACTAGCTCAGAAACCCCCTTACATTATACAATCGAGAATTATACAAATCCAATTTTAGACACAACTACAGAAATATTAACTAAACCAAATGTGGATCTAAATAGCATTAAGTTAAATTGTTATTGTGATGAGATACAAAGCGTTGGATCATCAGCTGAAGGTCATACTCACTCTAGTGATTCTAAAGGAATCACAAGTCAAATGCATACTAGTGAAAATTCCTTAGACTTTCGACCTCGCTCTCGTTCAATTATTAGTTTATCGCTTATGTCTTCTTTAGATCATGACAACCATGAATTACTGGAACATGGAAAATTAAGTAGTCCTGAGTTAGAAAAGGAACCACTGAAGCTTTCAGCATCTCGCTCTAAACTAAACTCCACTGAAGAAGATTCTAATGAAGAAGTGCAAGAAACTATTGAATATTATTCTTTTGCGGATATGGTCAGCAATGAAGAAGAACTTGAAGATCAACTTCCTAAAGCTCTTCCTATGGAAAGTCCTAGTGGGTCCATTTCACCTACAAGAAGAAAAGGAAGCTGTTATACTATAAGTCTAAAGGATTACATTGGTAATGTATAGCCTAATTAATATCTAAACTGTAAATAACATTTCAAGAGTAGGCATTTTTATCTTTAAAAATGATATCCTTTTAGCTCTCAAATACATCTACCTCTCTAGTATACCATTTTGAATGTATACAGCTTGTCATTTGCCTGGGTACACGTGAGAAGAGAATCTTGTAGGCGTCACGCGTAATTAGAATTCTCCCCACTTATCCCCTTCCCCCCTCATATTTTGCGTCTGATTAATTGGTTACGTAATTGTCAGGAAAAATTTTCAAATGTGACGACCAAAATGACACACCCAGAATTTGTATGACAGTTTGTTAGCGACAAGCTTTCCCTTATCTTGATCGTATCACATTACACAATTCACATACAACCAAGTTCAATAACTTCAACAAGCATTATATTACAAGTATACAAATCAATTCCACCTTCAAGACAAGTATAATTCCATTTATTTCCCTTTGTCTAATCACTTCCTTTTACTTATCAACCCTTAATCCATCTACATCCATCAATTCTCAAGTCATTTTTTAAACATTGACACAACAATCACATACCAACAACAAAGAAATGACTGAATCCTTATTTGATACAAAATTTACATCTGAACCATCTACCATTGCTAGTAACACTAACGATATAGAATCAATGGGTCCATTAACTGATGCCTCTGAAACAAACAAGATGAACGAATCTCCTAGTGCAACTGAAGCTAACTCTAATAGATCTCCACAAGACACTGGCTCAAGCAGTTCTCCAGAACATTCAGAACAATCTACTACTTTACCCTCCTTACAAGATAAATCAAACGCGTCTGCGTTAATAAACTATAGAGTTTTGGTATCTGCCAAAGAATCTGGATGTCTCATCGGTCAAAATGGACAAGTGATCGACTCAATTAGAGCCGAAACCAACACCAAGGCTGGTATTTCTAGATTACAACCAGGCTCTCATGAAAGAATCTTGACCGTTAGTGGAACATTAGACGAGTGTGCTAAAGCTCTTAGTTACTTCGCCCAAGCTTTGTGTAACTCAAGTATTGAAACCTACAACTTTTTCCCACTTAAACAATTATCAGCCAACCCTTGTATCGAGAATGAAACTACTATTCTCAGATTGTTGATACCTAATAGTCAAATGGGTACTTTAATCGGTTCAAAGGGATTAAGAATCCAACAAATTCAAAGTCAATATAATATTTCAATGATTGCATCAAAGTCTTTCCTTCCTGGTTCTAACGAAAGATTAGTGGAATTACAAGGTTCCGTAGACAACTTATATGATGCCTTAAGAATTATCTCAAGATGTTTAATTGAAGATTTTTCCAGTATAGTGGGAACTAATTATTATATTCCAAGAGGTCATAGCTATAACAGTAATGCTTCCACTACCACTAACAATGGAGCAAATGTTGGTGCCTCCAATGGAATTCCAAAGGGCTCTACTGCCCCATATAGAAAAAACCACCATATTACCACCACATCTATTAGCTTCCCTAATGAAATCGTGGGGGCTTTGATTGGTAAGAATGGTTCTAGAATTCAAGGTGTAAGAAAAGTCAGTGGTGCAACCATTGGAATTTCTGAAGAAGTTGAAGGAAAAGGAGAAAGAATTTTTACAGTCTCTGGTACTGCTCATGCAGTTGAAAAGGCTAAGGGCTTATTGTATCATAACTTAGAAAGGGAGGAACAAAGAAGAGCTGAAGCTGAAAGAAATTAGCTGGATCACTACTTATAGCTAGAAACTACTTTTTTTGATGGATGAACCCAACCTTATGAATTTCAGAAAGATACTATTGGAACTTTTTTTGTTTGCAAACATGAAAATTGCAACACCCACTCCTTAAGTATTCTGTTGTTTTGATAGTTATGTTGTCTTTTTAAGATTTATTGATTTGGACTTATTTTCATCTACATCGGTTCAATTAAAAACTACTCTTTCTTCTTATTTTATTAAACCGAACCTTTTTTTGTGTCATGAACGTGTTAGAGGAAATGTCCTGAGTTACAGGTATATTACGAGATTCAATTATTAATGTATACCTTTATATTTGATTTTTTTGATAATCAAGGTCAAAAAGACACAACCACACTTGTAGTTTAATATTTTTTTTTATAAAAAAGTTATATGCTGGTATTAGGTTCACCACTTACAAGTGGAAACAATATATTTTGCTAATTTTTCCAAATATTCTTTATCGGTTTCATCAAAACCATTTAAATCCAAACAGTCTAAATCTAAAACACCAATTGTAACATCATCTCTCACCAAAGGAACGACAATTTCACTTTTAGTTTCTCCATCACAAGCGATATGGCCAGGAAAGTCTTCTACATTTGAAACCAATTGAGTCTTCTTGGTTTCAGCTGCAGTTCCACATACACCTTTTCCTATCTTGATAGTTTGACATGCTACTTTACCTTGGAAAGGACCTAAAATCAACTCATTTTCAACGTCTTGGTTTAAAACATAGAATCCAGCCCAGTTGACGTTGATACCTAAAGAATGGTATGCGTGCCACACCAATGATGAACAATTTGACAAATTAGCTACCCAGTTAGATGTATCTTGACTTAAAGCATCATAAGAGTCTATAACCGATTGTAAAACTTCTTCTTTTGAGAGTCCTGATTTGTAGTTGCTGTAGTCTGCGTGATTACCCATGTTATGCTGTTGTGATATCAAGTTGTGACGATATTAAGAGAATGGCAAGAGTGTTAGCTAATCTTCAGGGTTTTATGAATGTTCACCTTTCAACATTTCACACTTTTTCGCACAATGCATCAAAATGATCCAACCACGAATCTATAGAAGCAATAGATAGTGTGAGCATTTAAACAGCAATTGCCAACTCAATACGATAAGACATCAAAAAAGACCTGGATGTTGTGAAATGGCAGAGTCAAGAATAAATACTAAAATCCAATTTCTTGACCGCAGGTATAACAATTTCCTTAAACACCGGGGTATTAGGAAAGTATTCCAAGATGAAGATCAAAGGGAACTGGAACCGGTAGACAGACATGATGACTTTCTTGAAGATAGTATACCTACAGGATCCACAGGAACTATGGATGAACTAATGCGTATATTGATTATGCTGAGGCATGATGCTCCTGGAGCAATGGAACGATTAAATGCACTTTCAGCTGTTATTAGTGATGATGACGATGAAGAAGACTTTGGGTTTTTTGAAGAAGATCACATTGAAATTGGTCCAATTACAGGAAATGGATATACCTCAGATGCAGATCGATTCTATGAAAGAGAAAGAGTACACAGAATAGCTGACGATAGTGAAATCCCAAGTGATACCCTAATAGACGACAGTAATTTCAGATATGAATATTCCCAAGATAACAGTGGTGATTCAGATTCCTATATATCAGAATTTGAAAGTTCACATTCTTCTGATGATAATAGATTTCCTATAGATAGTGAGCAGGGATTCTATTCCTGGAATCAAGATCTTCAGGATCATACCGTTTATTCTAATCGAAGTAATGGTTACAGGAAATTAGATGATTCACCGAATATTCCAATTGAGCTCAACCTTCCATGGAAGCTTTTGAATTTAACCGATTTTCGAGCTTATCCATTTTATACCGAAAATATGACTCTTCCTCCAGTTTTCCCAGATTCTCTCGATTTGAAATATATGACAATGAGAAATTTGCATCTAGAGGGAATAAGAAGCTACAAGAACAACATTTCCACTATAATTTCTTTTGAAGGAAATGAACTTTGGGTAGTCGCTTCCAGTTCAGAATTGAAATTTTTTAAATTTGATGAAGTAACACAATTACCAACGAAAGAAGTGTTTAGCTTTGATACGAAACCCACAATTACAACGACATCTGATCGTTTAGCCTCTACATGGCCCCAATATCCTCACACAATTAACCTTCTCAAGACTCACGAAAATTTTATGGGCAAACAATCCTTATCTGTTTGTACAGATAATGGTAATCTATACATATGGTTCAGTGAAACAATTTTTGGGTACGTTGACCATCACCTTTCTAAAAAGAAAAAGTTTCAAGAAGAAGGATCACGGTACGGAAGCAGTAGTCGTTACATGCAAATCAATACTAAGGCCGATTTCACTATCAAACTAGAGTCATCAGTATGGGGTGTAGATACTTTGTCCTATAATGATAATGATGGTCTTTCTCATAATTTGGTTGTCACATCTGATAATACTCAAAGTGCTGGGTTCTTTTACTATCATGTAGGAGATCAACAATTCTACCATATAATGACACACCAGTTGCTTCATAATATTCCAGAAGTTTCCATTCTTTCTCAACAAATTGAAGAGAATGGTACTCATGTTATCAAAGTTTCCTGTGCATCAATATCAGGCGAATTGATAGTTTTTAAGTTTAGTTTCAAGTTGAGAGAGGGTCCTTTAAATGCAACTCAAAGCATAGTCTTCAACTCCCTGGGACCTTATTATGTGGATTACCAAACTGCAACATTCAATGAAGAAGAACAGCGCCGTTTCATTCTAGCACAAAAATATAGATTCAATCGTCTTGAATTTTCTAATCAAAAGCCTGAAGTTATTCATAGGACTCTTTTAAGTGAAGATTGCTGGACAGTTAAGCCCTTAAAAGCGCAGTATTTCAAGCCTGTTGCTTCCATTTCTGCTATTTTTGGTTGGGAATTCGGGCAGGAAAGTATTCAGAATGTGAAAGATGATTCAAAAATTCTTGGGTTATGTTTTGATCCGGCAATGACAGGACATTTAGGAATAATGGCCGGTTATCAATTTTTTGAAAGTAATACTTTCAGATTTAATAAGGATAATAATAATGATAGCTCGAGGTTAACAAAAATTGATGATGAATACAGAAAATTGAACAAAGCACTTTGGAATATATATCAGAGGACAGATGAGGGCCACACTTCTAGCAATAATAGAACTTATTATTTAGATGATAGGTTGTCCCTAGATTCTCATACTTTACTTGCTGTATCACTTCGGGACAGAGTTGGATTGTTTCGGGCTGATACACTATATTGCAATAGTGCTACGAAGCGTTTATTTGATTTCGAAATTCCTCACAATGAAGATACGATAGCATCCGATCGAATCTCAATAACTACACTTATTCCTGAACTTAGCTGTTTTATTGCGGTAACTCAACTAGGTATAGTTTCGGTGATGCGCTTGTGCACACATAGAGGTATATTTGGAATGCGTCAGGAACACCTTTTTCCAAATGCACCAAAGCTAGCTCTAGGACCAGATGGATACAGAACAATAGCAGGTCTATCTGTTCGTAATAGGTCTCCTTCCGATGATGTTTCTAGATTTTTCCTCTACATAATTTATACTGATGGCCTTGTGATGGGATACGAGTTATCAAATAAACAAGAACACATATCAGTCGTTTCTTTATCGTTTTAAAGTTGATAAATACACTGGTACATATATCGAAGTAACTTGTAACTTAATCTTAATCGTTTGCTGTTTCCATACGGTTGATTTTTGTAAGGCTACTATAATTTAATGTTGCAATTTGCATTTTTCGCAGCAAGATGATTCTTTCTGATCATCACCTTAACCACGCGCTAATCAGTTAGTTCGCATGCTTCCTTATAAGGAAGTCTACAACCGCGTTTTGTGTAACCTTGGTCAGTTAATAACAAAACAAGGACTAGTTCCAACTTATCTTCAACTATAGACCAGGGTCTTATAAAGGACCAACCATAACAAGAGGTATTCTTACAAGCGTGGATGGACTTATTAAAATTAGGAAGTCAGTCCCGTAAAACTGGGCTCCGGCCTAGAGAGAACCTCACAAAGGATAAATATAATATGGAAGATATCGACGAGTTCTTCTCAGATGATGATAAAACAATATCAACCAAAAGTCGACGTGAAGATGGTTTCGATAGAGATAGAAAAGGGAGTCCACGTATACTGAGCTCTATTCCTAGTGCTACAGGTCTGCGTAGAAGTGGAGGATATACACAGACAGTAACTCCTAAAGATAACATAGATAATGTGGCAAGAATGATTAACTTCACGGATGCTGAAGCAGCTTCGTTCAATCTTTCACCAATACTGTTATCATCAAAATACACAGTCAAAAAGAAAAATAAGAAGTCCCCATTAAGATCCCCCTTACCCGAAAGAAGTGATCATAGAGAAAACGAAGAAGAACAAAACGATTATAGTTTGAATAATGATTTAGGTGATTTTGATCACCCTGATGATTTCGTTGACGATATACAACATGAAACCAATAATGACTTTAATACTGGAGAATTTAATGAAAATGAAGGAGAATTATCTCCTATAAGCCATTCTCCAATCACAAAAGCGAAGCCTAAAGGTACCAGGAAGCAAAATAATACGGTACGAGGCGCTACTTCTGCATTAACTAAGACTATGGCTTTGGGCTTAGGCTCTTCAAAAAGAAGGAAGCCTGCTGTTGTATATGAATCTGAAGATGAAGATGACACCTCAAATGATTACATAGAGGAGAATAGTGAATTACCTTCACCACCGCCAACAACAAAAAAAACACAAACAAAAAGACGAATCACAAATGAACCTAAAGAAATTATTACACATGCATCGCCACTTCCTTCGCCACCTCCTGATGGGCTAAGAAGGTCAAGAAGAACTAGAATCGCTCCATTAGCATTCTGGAGAGGAGAAAGAATCGTTTATACAAGGGCATTTGATTCACAACAAGATCCAGATACCACATTGGCAAGTGATATCAAAAAAGTGCCACTCCAAGAGATAAAAGAAGTTGTTCATATTCCTGAAACTTCAACGATAGTCCAAAATTCAAGAAAGAAGCCTAAAAAACAGCAAAAGAAGAAAGATGACAAGCAAGAGACCTATGATTATGAATCAGACCCAGAAATATCAGGGTCTGAATGGTTCAAGCAAAAGGTATTAAATCTAGAAGTGGTTGACAACGATAAGAAAATTAATAAGTTAGTTGCAGTGGCACCTGATGGAGGAGACTTTGAAACACCTAGGGATGTTAATCCTGGAATGGATAATTTCAAAATAGCTCCATTGTTTGACCAGGAGCAGGACTTCAATGCCACAGGTCTTATAGAATTTCCTTTTGAAGGAGCAAAGCTGCTAAGAGATTCGGGGGATATTATCTATAACTTCCATGTGGTTAAGGGTTTAATTGAAGTTACATTGAACAGCGATTCTTTCGTTGTTACGAGGGGTTCTTCTTTTCAAATTCCAAGTAAAAACACGTACGGGTTTAAAAATATTGGTAACGGCCCAGCGAGGTTATACTTCGTTCAAAGTAGAGTACCATCTAATGAGCTGGATGATGATAACTGGTAGCTAACATTTTGCATTATATTGTACTATAGTAACTATATGGATAAATCATATAGTTTTAATAAATTTAATATTTTTTTGATACATTTCATTAAAATTTATGTAAAGATGAATATTATACAAGAATCACTAAAATGAATAAGGCCAATAACGGGACTGATTCTAATCCCAATGCAATAGGAATAGTTTTCTTTAATGTTTTTCGAAGCAAGAAGTGATAACTTATTCCTTAAATTCGGTAATTTCGGAATCTTCGTTGTTATAGTAAGCAACTACTTTGACCTTAAATTCAGATGCAGCGACACCAAATTGCTTTAAAATCAAGGCTTGTCTGACATCTAAGTTGTCACCCTTTTTGCAAACGACGTATGGTTCACTAAGAACAATCTTACCAGCTTTAATCTTAGTTGGCATCTTATACTTGTTTCTCAAGGTTTCTTCTAAAGAATGAGACATTGGAACATCTTCTTCGATAGCAATTTGACCACCTCTGGAGTAGACAATACCTTCTGGGATGGTAAAATCTATTGGAGCTTTGGATTTGGCTCTAGAATAATCTTGTTTACTGTAGGCGGAAAAGTATGCTTGAACAGTTTCTGGAGATTCATTAGTGAATAATAATCCAGGAAGACCAGCACAGGTCTTAGATAATTTATGCAAGTTATCCTTGTATTCTTCTTCTGGAGTGTCACCTAATGCCTTTTCTAAAACTCTTCTTTTACCTAAGATCAACTTTGATCCGGTCCAGTCTGATCTAATATCTTGTAAAACAGGAGTACGAACATCATCGAGCTGTAAAACCCAAACATATTGGAACTCGTCTAAAGCAGATCTAACATCATCGAAGATACGAGTCTTGTTTTCCTTTCCTTTCTTATCAGTTTGAGCTAAAGTCAAAAGCTTGGAACGTCTGGATCTTGGCATTTTGATTTAAGTGTTTGAAGTAGTCTCTAGATTGAATCTTAAACTTGATTTTTTCAGTGTTGCAGCTCATCTTGCAAAAAAAACGTAAATTAAACACTATGTGCAGGTTGATCATTTGCTCATGTTACGTAAGATATTGTTTTGAGATGGGATAGATATACTGGAAACATTGAAAGACAGTTAATCGTCATCAAAACATTCGATATTTCTCTTAGTGCTTTAGTTTCTTCCATTGTGTGAATATGTGTCATCTTATTTTTTTAAAAACTATTTTTGATACCTAGGCTTGAAATTAGGTTGCATTAAGCTTAGAAGAATATTAGCAAATTTCATTATACGGTAATGATCTAGAGATGTACGTCATTAGTATCCTGTAAAACCTCTAACATTGGTGGTTTAGCTCGATTACCAATTTCCGGAAGAAATCTTAACTTTTCATAAATGCTAAGAAGTACCATAAGTATTTCGCACTGTGTAGAACAATCAACACCGTTATCACTCAATAAAACCTCAACTAATATATGATAAATTTCAACAACCTTTAGCAATAAATTTTGATATTCTGCGCTTGGTAGCATGATTTTTTCCATATTTTGTTCAATAAAAATCGAAGTAGCTAGAGCAAAAGATTGGCTTTTGTTAAAGGTGGGTTGGGACATGAGTTCTTGAATCACTAACTTCTTATTACTTAAGATGTAGTATTTCAAGCAGTCCAAAGCAACAAGGACTTTTAAATTTTCTCCTTTCTGAATAAGTTCGCCCACAATTACGAGATATATTTTACTTACCATTGACAGCTTTAATACGCAAATTACCAAACGTAAAAATTTTGCAACCACGTTAGTTTGCACCAGATTTTTCTGAATCATAGAAAAAATGACTTCTATGAATCCTTTATACTTATGAATGCTGATGCTTCTGTTTTTTGAAAACATTAAAAAATCACTTAATAAAATTAATGTAAGGTTTGATAAAGAATTATTTGAATTTTGTAGGAAACTTACAAAATTATTGAAATTCCTTTCAATTTCATTGAAATACATTTCAAATAAAGCATTTACCAGTAAGTTTTTCTTAGTTTCCAAATTGACAATAAAAATAAGCTTAGATAAAATTTTCTCTTTCTCTTTATGTTCTACTTGCAGTTTGAACAACGATTTGACTTCATCCTGTATCTCCAGTTGATGAGTGACACCTTTAATGTTAATCCAATCTGCAATTCTTCTGAGCTTCTGACTAGTATAAGGTTCTTCTAAAAATGAATAATATGGTCTATGCTGTTCCAGCAGCTTTAGAAGTCTCGAAAACTCGGGATCTAGTTCAATTTCTGGTGTTTCAATCAAGTGGTGGTATAAAAAGTCATCATCACTTTGGAGAAGTTGAGACTTAATAATAAATAGCAACTCGCTCAAAAAGTCAGAAAAAGATTCAGTCAAATTGGATAATGTATCTGGTCTTGGTGAACAGTTTCTGTATAATTCTTTTACTTGTTCCCCTTTTAGGTGACGAGACAATGTATCGGTGTAGTCCAGTTTCAGAATACCACCACTAAAAGTGGTGACATTAAACTTTTCCTTCCTATCATCTATATACTCGATCGGAGTCGGGATTCTTGAGTTATGATGCTCATAGCCAATAATTGATGCACTATAACTGTCTAATAAAACTGGTTGGATAATTTCTAATTCATTTCTTTTATCTTCTACGTTAGTGCTTTTCTCAAATTCAGTTAAAGTCAACTCTAATAGTGGGGTACCCGACTTGGACAATATCTCGGCTTCTGAAGATTCTGAACATTCATTTAACACATAAGTTTCATCCTCTAATAAATTATTTATTTCGATGTTTAAACCTTCTAGGTGTTGAATCTCATTTTCCCTTTGGATGCTTTTTTTGGAGCAATCATTATTCTTCCCAACAGACAACACAACATTCAACCTCCTAAGAAAATGAGCCAATATTAATAGATAAAAGCATGTAAGACTTAAATCTAAGAAATTTGAATTGAAATCAAACTTTTTTACTGATAAATTGAATGACTGGTTATACCTGTTCAAGGGCCAATCCGGTGTTTTTGCAACACATACAAACGCAGATAAGAGGTTGTGGTCTTCAGTACAATTAATCTTAAAGGGTTCTCTCTCAAGATTTGAATCATTCGAAATTGAATGTAATTCTTCTGTTTTAGGTGATTCAATCTCAATTATATCCGAGTCTTTAACCGCTTCGATGAGAGGTTGTTTTTGCAGTCCAATTAAACTAGCATACTGGGAAGGTTTACCCATCATAAAATCACACAATAAATAAATCATAGATATCATTGAGTGCCACAACAAAACCATCCACAACATCTCTTTAGATTATAATTTACTTAAGTCGTTTAGTTTTATTTTTTTGGCAAAAGTTGGCAGCCAAACTCAAGTTTTGGACCTACAAAAAAAAATATGAATATTGTATTTTTTATATGTAAAGTACATTAGCTACAAAGTAACAATTGAGAACTGTATACTATCAGTTGTAATTTCAAGTAAGGGATGTATGATTATGTTGACTTGATACACCTTCCCTACTTCTCACGTTTAATATAAAGAACCTGAAATGGTCATTCTCTCTACGAATTCTAGTTCATGATTAGGAGAAAGCCAAGCTTGAATGCAATTATTGTGTGATGATGCTGTAGAAAATCAATGTCATTCGTATATCTACCAGTCACCTGGAACAAGTGGACCTCTAGGAACAGGGATATTTCTTTGGTATTTGGTACCACCTGGTCTGCATGGGGTGATATATGGATCAGGATGCTTCCATTCGGCTAATCTTCCTTCGGCCTGTCTTATAACTTGTTCTAATTCACCTGGGTTACTGATGGATTTGTTAGCTTCGAATTGTGCTCTAATCTTGATGGTCTCGTTACGGTATGCATCGAATTTCAAAGAACTGTCGAAGGCGGTTCTCAAAGCTTGTCTGAACAAAGAGGCAACTCTCTTGCTGTTAGCTTCAGTGAATGGTAAGATAGGACTGGACATCTTGAACTTCTTTTGGATACTTCAGTTGAACTCGCTATACCTATGTTCGAAAAGTTTTATAAATCTCACTCATTTTATTGGTCGCACTGCATGCAGGAATACAATATATTTCAACTTACTCATATAGTTACAAATCATAAATTCTAAACATTTCAATTAAAATAATGTTAACAAATATCCTATAGTACCAAGACTATAGTAGAACAAATATGTGAAGTCGAAAACTATCGACTTCATTTCTTCGTACAATTTTAATTATTATCACGTGATTAAAGTTGTTGTTCCACAGCCATCAAACTACCAACAAAAGACAAAACTAATCTACTTCTGACTTCGTTGATATCTTCAGGAACTAACCAGATCAAAGCACCAATCTTTCTTGCAATAGAAATAGCCAACTTGGCGTTAGCATACTTTTCTTCTTCGGAGGTACCTTGGTAAACTAAATCGTAGTCAACATATCCTGGCTTCAAACCGTTCAAGACATCTAAAAGGAAAACACCAGTAGATATGGATTGATCCTTGAATGATCTAATTGTAGAGCCCTTACCACCTTTAGTAACTTGTGAATTAGCCCATTTCAAAATGTCTGCATCAGATAAATTACTATTGTTACCTAACTTTGACAAAGTGTTTGTAATATTACGTCTCATCAATTGCCACACCAAACCCAAGGTCAACAATTTGTTACCATCCACAATATCTGAACCCTCAATACCCACAAGTGAGAACTTGTTTGCCTTACCTATTTCAACAGAGTAATTGGTATTTTCCAAAGCCTTGAAACGTGATAATTCACCATGTTCTGGTTTCTTATTAACATGCTTGAAGGAAACAGAACCAGGCATTACTTTTTCAAAGGCTTGTAATAAGACTAAACCATCCTTTAAATCTTCAAACAAAGAAACAATCGGAGGATCTACATCTAACGAGTTCAACCATAATGTAAACACTCTGGCTTCTCTTTCACCTTCGGCATCAAATTCCTCGATTTCAATATGTTCATGTTCCTCAATTGGGTCTAATCCTGGATAGGTATTAAATAAGTTGGCAACAAAAGCCAAGTTCAACTTAGGGTTACCAGATACAAGGGAAGAAGGAGTCAAATATTTTCTGACACCAATTTTTTCAGCGTTATCCAAAACTTGTTCAGCACGCTTATTTATATCAGTGGTCTTCAAAGGGGATAAGTCGCAGTATTCTGGTTGTAATTGATGTAATAAAACAGTGTAATTCTCACCATCACTAATGTCCTTTGAAAAATTGGTGACTCTTCTTTGAGAACCTGCATTTTTCAAATGGTAGTTGAACCATCTCAACAAGATTTGTTCTGGTGGCAACCTTAAGAATTGTTCAAGAGTTTCATCATCTTCTAATAAACGGTACAATTCAGGATGATATTTGATATCAACTTTGGATAACAAACCTCTTCTAATAATTTGCCAAATCAAACCTAAAATCAAATGTTCCTTTCCATCAATAATATCTTCAGAGTGTACGTTAACAACGACACATCCAATAGCTTTGGCAGAGTTGATAACAATGTTAGCATTTTCAGACATTTGGAAATTATTCAATGCTTTATTATTCTTCGGCATGTTCAAAACTCTGGTATCAATGGTATCTGGAACCGAATCATTGATCAACTTGGATAAGACCAAACCATCACGGGTTTCATCAAAAATTTGGAAAGTCTCGGTATCAAATGGTAAACGATTACCAATATCTGGGTCACCAGAAAGAACAGAATTAATATGTCTAGTGAATTCAGTTCTTTCTTCATCATTGATGGTGTGAGTAGTTCCAGAAGTTTTACCGGACAAAAAAGTCTTATGGGCAGCATTTTGGGTAGGAATTGGTGGAGGTGGACGTTTATTGAGTGGACGACCTGGAGCATCGGATTTAGATTGAGTAACTGGGCCATCGGCTTCCTTCAATTTGGCAATCAAATCGACGAAGTCATCAACTTCAACGTGACCAGAAGCATCGAGGTCCACAAGCTTCAATGCTTCTCTGGTTTGATCATAAGAGTATTTTCCCTTCAGGGAGACTGATGAAATAACGTCTTTCTTTTCAACCCATCCATTATCCGAAATGTCAATGGTTCTGAAGTCTTCGATAATGTTGAAGATTTCAGATTGGTCTAACGCAGGATATTTCTTTTGTAGCTTTAAAATATTCATTTTTATAGTTCAATTGGTTCAAACAAGTCACTTAATTGAGTGCTTTGAATGTATCGTTTTTCGATTCAATCAATTGATGCAGTCAGTGAACTCCTCGCTTTCAAACTTTATTTATCACTTGCCATTCTATAAAGGGGGCTCACCGCACCTTCAAAAAAACGTGACTTCGTACCAGCTCCGCCATTTGGGTCATTATAATCAAGAAAAATATGTGTATCCAGAATTATCCCAATTGTACCTTTTACTGAGTACTTGCCCCTATTATCTTTACAACATGTTCAATGTTCTGACTCGATACTCAGAAAATTTCTAACATATACGAATTCTTAAACCACGTTCAATTGACTATATGTTGCTATTTTTAAATTGCAAAAACTGAAGAAGATAATTTTTAGGCAATTGGTGGAATTGTGGATAAGATGTTACCTTATGTAAAAATTACATGTAGACTTTCATCATACACAGTGTATGTTAAGTGTATTGTATTAAATACTCCAGTATTTTATGTGCAGTACGGATAGATATGCACAAGGTAATTATCAAAACGTAGACACTACACCGAATCAAGAATTGGGATGGAAATCAATGGGAAAGATACTGACTTGGAGTCTAACATGAATTCTTTAGACACTGATGGGTCAATTTCAACTAATAGCAAGATCAGCGATGATTCTTCTATAGTTGCTGACGATGTTCCATCATTTATAGTCGAGCAAGTTCAGTTACAATTTGGACTAAACAAAGGTTTAAAGAAGCTAGAAGTTCAAAACAATAAGATGTTCCTAATTTTAGAAAACCTTATCTACAAAATTGATTTAAGAAACCCTTCCCAAGTTAAGCGGTTTCAGCTTCCAGGAACCCAATCAAAATTGACGAACTGTTGGCTTCATCCTAATGGTGACCACTTCTTCATTCAGATAAATCAGAACTCATATTATTATTTGCATGATTCCTATAATTCATTTAAGATCCTTCCAAAATTTAAAAATCTAGATATTAGACATTTTGCATTTGCTGAGCATAATAGTGATGAATCTACGGGTGATTTTTTGTTTGGTTTGAATGATGGCTCGATGTATATTGCATTAGTCAAACACCATGATCCATTGACTCAAGAGAATAAAAGAGATGATAAATATATCAAATTCGTATTTAAGCCTTCGACTGATGTTGTGCTTCAAGGACTTACATTCACTCAAAACTATACTCAGATCAATCTCTTTACAAATAAAGAAATGCTTTCTTGGGATTCATTTGATGCTACATATGCTGAGTTACTCAAAGTTTTTAAGTCAACGTCACCTAAAGTTGTTGATCTATTTGACTCTAACAATCCAATATTTGCAACAAACTACAATCAATTTATTTATATTTCAAGCTTGAGTAACAAGATCTACTCTAACGATGAAGAAATAAAATTATCAAGGTCAGAGAAACTAAACATAGATGATTCTGTATTATCCTCCAAATCACAGCTCATATTTTCACCACATCACTTGATAGCATTAGACAAAACTCATGAAAATTTATTGATCTTTAATAAGTTGACCTTATCTTCACCTCCTATAAAATTGAATTTAATAGATAATATAGGTGATAGTCACAATGTATCAAATATTACTTTCGACTTCAAATCACGAACTTACTGGTTATATACCAACAATGCTATCTATGAATTAATAATTCAAAATGAATCCATTTCTGTGTGGTACAACTATTTCCGATTGGGCAAATATGAAGAAGCATTGAAATACCTCGAAGGTGGGAAGGAGGGTAATAAAAATTTTTATAAAAAAGATATTGTCTTGATTAAACAAGGATACCATTATATTCAAGAAGGCGAATTTGGAATAGACCATATCATTCCCCATGGTAACAGTGATGATTCACATTTTAATCGGTCTTTATCACCTACTGAACTTATTCAATTGCAAGTCAAAGGTATTAAAATTCTAGGAAGACTGACTGAACCTTTTGAAAAGATTTGCTTGATGCTTTTAAATGTTCAGCAAGATACCAAGGAATATTATAATCCCGCGAATAATGTGCATGGTATATCGAATGATTCATCAGAGGTTTTGAGTGTTATATCACAAAAATTGTTGATCGAATATTTGCTTACTAAATATGAAGTTGCTAAAACTCAGGAAAGAAGCAAAATCAGGATCACAATATTGTCTAGTTGGATACTTGAATTATTATTAAGAACAATCTATAAGCTTGAAGATGAAGTTCAGAATGTCACCTTACAACATAGCACCCAGCAATCAAACTTAGTCAACTTTAAACAAAATTTATTGAATGATTTGGATTTGCAATTCAAGGAATTTTTACAATCGAATTTCAAACAGCTTGATCGGTTTACTATATATCAGATAATCAATGAATTGAACTATCCTTCCAAGCTCATTTATTACTCAGAACTAATTCAAGATTATGAGTATATTCTAAAATTCTATATTGATGCTATGAACTGGAAAGAAGCATTAAAAGCATTGGTTAAGATATACTATTCACCTCTGAAGGATTCAAAAGAAGTGATTTATAAGTATGCAACTATTTTATTGATTAGTTCCCCTAAATTGACAACTGAAACTTGGTTAAAATTCACTAGTGATATTAACTATGAGAAGTTTTTGCCAGCAATATTGACTTACAATAAGAATGATGATCAAGTCACCTTACAAGAAAATTATAGTATACACTTTTTACTGAAATTAATTTATGAAAAGGGAGTCAGAAGTAAACAAATAAATAACTATTATCTTTCATTATTGATCACATATCCAGGGAACAATCCTCATGCTACTAAGCAAGTCATAAAATTTATTAATCATATGAAACTTGAAACTTCATCAAAATCTTCTAGGAAATCGCAACTTTATGATGCACACTTTATCTTAAGATTGTGCTTAGCATATAAACAATATCACCCTGCTGTTTTAATTTTATTGAATGACATGTACTTATTTGAACAAGCACTAAAGTTGGCTCTAGACAATGAGCTTAGTGATCTAGGTGAATTTATTCTTAGAAAATATGATGAATTTATACTTAATGATGGTGAGATAAAAACATCAGAAATGATGTCCACGTCAGATACTGAAGCTTTAGCATTCACTGTTGACGAAAATGACTATGATCGTGAAAAGGACATTAGTCAAGTCGGCAAAATAAATTTAGAAGAAGAACATTATGCATCTAGAAAACAACTTTGGATTATGTACTCAAAGTACTTAATTGACAGAGTAAGCAATGGAAAGTATGTAAGATTCTTAGATGTTGATAAGCCCAATAACCACCAAAATAAGGATGAACAAGAAGAAAATTCAGAGAAACAAAGTGTGAAAAGTATAACTCAGGGGCTCGCCGATTCCATTATGGGCACTAAAAATAATGATTCCTTGAAGGAGTTTAACCTGGAAAAATTCAATGAAGTATTGAAGTATATTTTGAATCTTTCCAGTTCTTCTAATAATGTTCGTGTTCTTGGATTGAATGACTTATTACCTTTATTTCCAGAATCTATTATGATCAGCAATTTCAAAGAAGAAATTGTCAAGTCACTCAATCAATATAACAACAAGATCAACCGGCTTTCTCTTGAAATGCAAGAATCACTTGATATTTCTTCAAGCTTGAAGCAAAAAATCAAAGATTCAAATAAGGACTCATTTAAATCTAAGATTTACTCTATAATTCAGCCTGGAGAACCTTGCAAACTTTGCAATAATTTATTGATTAGGAAAAACTTCATGTATTTTCCTAGTTGCCATCATGGATACCACAAAGATTGCTTGATTAGACATTACCTTAAACTGAAAGGAAACTATAGATTCAAAAAGATTTTCCTAAATTTCAAAAAGGATCCATCAGCAGTTAATAAAAGAGAATTAGATGAAAATCTAAGAAAAGAATGTGCTCTATGTAATGACTGCAATATTGAATTAATAGATCACGGAATTATTGACACTGAGACCACTCCAGAAGAACTCGGTGCATGGCAGATTTGATTATATAGGACTACATAATTTTTTAAAATCAAGAGTTATTGTAATGGTTTTATACAAGCTGTAGAATATTCTATTGAAGAATATTCCTGCACTTATACATCTTTATTTCAGAAGATACTGGATAGTGTACTTTATCCAATGTGCAGTTCCTCCGATGGCGTTGTTTTTGTGTGATTATTCTCGCATCCTCATCTCCAGAAAGTTTTTAAGTCTAGTTTTCTGTAACTTCCTATAGTCAACCAAATAGTTAAAGCATGGGTAAAACACAGAAGAAGAATAGTAAGGGTCGTTTAGATAGGTACTATTACTTGGCCAAGGAAAAGGGTTATCGTGCCCGTTCATCCTTCAAGATTATCCAAATTAATGAGAAATATGGTCATTTCTTAGAAAAGTCCAAAGTGGTTATTGATTTATGTGCTGCTCCAGGTTCTTGGTGTCAAGTGGCATCAAACTTATGTCCTGTTAATTCATTAATTATTGGTGTGGATATCGTGCCTATTAAGCCTTTACCAAACTGTATCACTTTCCAATCAGATATTACTACTGAAGATTGTCGTTCTAAATTAAGAGGTCATATGAAAACTTGGAAAGCCGATACTGTCATGCATGATGGTGCTCCAAATGTGGGTTTAGGATGGGTCCAGGATGCATTCACTCAATCTCAGTTGACATTACAGGCTTTAAAGTTAGCTGTTGAAAATTTAAATGCTGGAGGTACTTTTGTCACTAAAATTTTCAGATCAAGAGATTATAATAACTTAATGTGGGTGTTTCAACAACTTTTCGAAAAGGTAGAAGCAACCAAGCCACCTGCTTCTCGTAATGTATCTGCCGAAATTTTCGTGGTGTGTAAAGGATTCAAGGCACCAAAAAAGTTAGATCCAAGATTATTAGATCCAAAAGAAGTTTTCGAAGAATTAGCCACCTCAACAAGTAACATGGAAGCCAAAATCTTTAACCCAGAGAAAAAGACAAGACATAGAAGTGGTTATGAAGAAGGTGATAACTTATTATACCATACCATGCCATTTATTGAATTCATTAAGAATGAGGACCCAATAAATACTTTGGGTGGATTAAACAAATTGGAAGAACCAGACAAGGATGATCATGAATGGAAGATATTGAGAAAATTAAAGAGTTGTACTCCTGAACTCTTAGAATGTATTAAAGATTTAAAGGTTTTGGGTAGAAAGGAATTCAAATTAATTTTGAAATTCAGAAAACAGGCTCGTGATATATTAGGATTAGATGAAAAAGATGATAAAGAAAATATGATTAAAATTGAGCCATTAACTGAAGACCAACAAATTGAAAAGGAGTTGCAAGAATTACAAGACAAACAAAAACAAAAGGCCAAGAGGGCCAAGAAGACTGCAAATGAGCTCAAACAAAAAGAAATAGTAAGAAACCAAATGAACATGTTGACTGATATGAATATTGGTATCGATGCTGCTCAAATTGGTGCTGAATCTTTGTTCAATTTAAAGACTGCTGAAAAGACTGGTGAGTTGGACAAATTAGCAAAGGGTAAGAAGAAGATGATCTTCACAGATGAGCTGTTGGCAAAGGATACCGAAATCCATATTGATGAGGATGCTGATGTTGATTCTGCTGACGAATTAGATGATTTAGAAGCACAATTAGATGACATGTACAGTCAATATCAACAAAGAAAATCTGAACGTGATGCCAACTACAGGGCCAAACAAAGCAGAGGTGATGTGGATGATGAAGCATGGGACGGAATAAGATTAGACGAGGAAGGTGAGAACTCTGAAAAAGATTATGAAATGGAAAACGATAGTGACCTGGATTCAGATGATGACGAGCATATTAGATTAATTGCTGAAAAGAAGTCCAATGGTTTATCAAAGAATGCAAAAGTTTTTTTTGCATCCGATTCTATTTTTGGAGAATTGGGAGATGATGCCTTATTAGAAGACATTAAAAGAAATCAAGATAGCATGGCCGCTACTAAAAATCAAAGCACCTCAACTCCTTCTCAAGAAGCTGCTTTCGATGATGATAGCAGTGATGAGGAAATGTCAGATGATGAAAGTGATTTTGAAATTGTTCCGACCGAAAAAGAACAAGAAATAGAGTCAGATTCAGATTCAGATGTTGACCAGATATCACGTCAATTTTCAAAAGCTAAGACACAGCAAGAAAAGGTGGATCTTGCAACAGTGGAAGCTATGACTTTGGCTCATCAAGTTGCATTGGGCCAAAAGAACAAGTATGACTTGATTGATGAAGGTATTAACCGTTACTCTTTCAGAGATAAAGAGGATTTACCAGACTGGTTTATTCATGATGAAAAGAGACATTCTAAGATTGTCAAACCAATCACCAAGGAGGCTGCCTTAGCTATTAAGGAGAAAGAAAAGCAATTGAATGCTAGACCAATCAAGAAGGTCTTGGAAGCTCAAGGGCGTAAGAAGATGAGAGCATTAAGACGTTTAGAAAAATTGAAGAAGAAGTCAGATTTGATCAATGAAGATAGTGGTAAGTCTGAAAGAGATAAGGCCGAAGAAATTCAAAAATTGATGAAGAAGATGACTAAGAAACAAAAGACCAAGCCTAAGGTTACTTTAGTTGTTGCATCTGGATCCAATAGAGGATTGAGTGGTAGACCAAAGGGTGTTAAAGGTAAGTATAAGATGGTTGATGGTGTAATGAAGAACGAACAAAGGGCATTAAGAAGAATTGCCAAAAAGCATAAGAAGTAAGCTTTCTGGGTTGTATAGAAATATCTTAAAGTTTTATTTACATAGGTTTAATTTACTAGAGCAATGTCGTCTAAAAATGCTATTTTGTCTTTTTTTGTAAAAATTCAAAAAAATTGGTCCGATAACACCGAATACATTAAATTCTATAGAGATTTAATAAAGAACATTTAAGAATATATTTAAATGTGTACTATCTGTTGTGATAAATCTAGCTTGAGATTAATTTGGGATTTGGAACGAATTGTATTAGGTTCATTATGGGACTAGACCAAGTATTGGTATAACCCTAAGTTTAAGAGAGGAAAAATTAGTACTGAATAGGAATAATTGAGAATAATTGAGACTAATTGAATGTATTCACCAGCACACGCAGTTAGAACAATAAGTTACGTAGAACAAACAACAATTGCAAGGAGACAATCATAAGGTGATTAAGAATGTTTTCACCTATCAAGAGTATGAGCAAGCTACAAAGTAAATTAGTAAAATGGGGTAGGTGAATTTTAACATGAATTATAGGTTCTGTGAATTATTGTACTTCTAGGATAGACGAGAGCTTAATCAGTACGGCAAAATTATGTATCAAAGAAACACATCTGGTGAAAACTGATTGCTAGTCAACACTGACCGCAGCAAAGCCTTCTTTATCTACGATAATTTTTTTTTGTATAATCTCTTAACCCTGTAATGTCACCCTGTTTCAAAATTTTTTTTTTGAGTGGTGCTCCTCGTTTGCCTTTACACGAGTTTGTTGATAAATTTTTGTTACTGAGTTAGATGAACAAAGTTTAGATAACACATCTTGATCGTTGTTTTGGCATAGCGATCGTCGAAGAAAGCTGCCTTAGTGGAATCTACTCTTGTGGAAGGTTAGGTCAAACTCTTAATAATTCAGGTCTCGAAATTGCTCGTTCCTGAACGAGTTGGTCTACAACTTCCCCAGAACGGAACTCATTAGTGTTATACTTATCATCATAATCAATACATTCGAGCATTCGTTGAACTTTGGTAGCATATTTATTGAAAAATTATAGGCAGTGAATATCCATCCTGTGATACTAGACCTTCATCTGCAACTAAAACCAAACTTTAACCAAGTTACCAAACAACATTTCATTTCATTTGTTCATTTAATTGTTCTTATTCATTCATTATCAAATTGTTTCATTACATTCATTCATTGTTACTTAATTAATTGTTGCATTAATCGTCATGAGTTCCTTACCGACCCAATCTAATCATTTGTCAGTGACTCCCATATCAGGAAGTACCCATAGACACAGAAGGTCAGCAGCAATATCGGGTGACTTTGACGCGATGGGTTTGGGACTTTTCTCACCATCACCATCCTCGAAGTCAATGAGTAATATCACTTTCGGAAATTCTTCGAAAAACGTAGAACCAGATGTCCAAAGAAGTTACAATTTCAACAATTTTGAAGATTTTAGCAACAAGCCTTCATCAAATGATTTTTCATTTCCCGCAAATACTCCAGAATTATCAAAACCCAACTCTCCAAGGTATTTTAATACACTTTCTCCTGCAAAGAAAACAGTTTTTCATAGTGGTAACAGTTTGAACTCTCCAATCAAACTTGGTCATAAGAGGGCTGCATCCCATAATCCCTCCTCAACATCTCATACCTCCAGCAAGAATCGTTTTTTCCTCACGGAGGATACAACTTTGAATAGCGAAAATGTTCCTGAGGCAGTAATAGACTTGGATGAAATTCTTAATTCCAACTTGCATATTGGTGGAGGATACACATCAAACAATAACTCAAATCTGAGCTTACAGAATAATTTTGGAAAGATGGATCTGACACAGGGCGATACGTACTCTGATGACGATTTCTTAGCATCACCTTTTATTAAACAGTCATCTTCCTCCTTCGTTTCGTCCCCTTTGAACTCTTATTCAAATAATTCTACCATGATGAACCATTATAGTATAAACAACAATTCGAGCTTGTTATTCAACCAACCAATCCAAGAAAAAACTGGAGACATTGAAGAAGAGGACAGCGAAGAAATATTTCATGAACAACCAGATGATTATATTGCATCTGATGGTGAAAATCACACCGATCTATTTACTACCATCCCCCCAAATCATACTTTGGGGTCTAGCGCATTATATTCTAATGTTTCCGCCAGCTCATCCTGCTCCAGTTTACGAAGCAGTAGTAATAAGATTCCTCCTCCTCATTTAATTGAGAAAACATTATCTAATTCTTCGAAAGATTCCACAACTTCTAATCATACATTGAGTAATTCGAACACTCCTAGCCTTTCTATGCTCAATAACTCAACCCCAACAGGTAAAAGATCAGGAGCTAAGGCAAATAGATACCAAATTTTTTACGATCAATCTAACAGAATATCGAATGCATTGAAAGTTTCTTCATCAGATAGCATCAATATTGTTAGATCGAACAGTAGTGGAAATAACTTGACCAACAGCAACAATTCTGGAAAGGAGAGTAGATCTTTAGGTCATTCTTCCAGCTTGCCAAGTTTAAAGACAAACCTCAAGAGAAATATTGCTTTGCACAACCGTCAGAACAATTCGTCAAGATTTAGTGAAGTGAGAGTATTTGCCACAGAGACTAAAAGAGTGCACTCTCCTCCAATTCCTCAAGACAAGATCATACCATCTCCTTCTCCAGTATATTCATCCAAAAACTCAAATACAAGCTCGGGATTAAGTCTGAATGAACCTGCTGTTCTGACAGACAAGTCCTTAGGCTCAAACACTAAACCTCCTTCGATTCTGGCTACTAATACCTTGTCAAGCAATGTGTCAGCAAGCCCGATTAGTATTACATCTGAGACATCTTCTACAGCCATTTCAAGTCATGAGACCATTCACTCGACTGATCACTCATCTCTAGCATCCCAAAATGAAATTATTAGTGGTAAATCATCAGCTACAAGAGAGATTTCAAAAAATAATGTTTTATCCACAGCGAATACAATCCAACTGCAGATCAGCAACAAAAAGTCACCCAATATTGATGGTCAATCGAATGTCACACCTTCTATTGTCATAAGCTCTGGATATGATGTAACGTCCTCCCCTTCAACTAGCTCAACTTTTAAACAAGGATATTTTTCGGATGAGCAACTGGGTCAAAATACGGCCAACGATAGCTCATTGATATCTCAAAGCGATTTAACACCTTGCGCGAATGAACCGATCTCAAAGCAAGATACTATTCAAGCATCACCACTTTCTCAAAACTTTTCTCCTAATGTCCTAGGATCTACTACCTCGTCAACATCATCATCTAGATCGTCTAAAGTGTCATCTAAGAGGCAGTCACCAAGAAGACCAATGTCTTCTTCTGAAGAGAAGATTTTAAGAATGACTGAAATACCAGTATTCAAAAATAAATCAAAGACCAATTCGCAGCCTAGAGAAGAATATTTCAAGGAATCAAGCTTTATTACACCTGAACCTCCTGCCCAAAAAAGATTCGAAAACATTACCCCTACCTCTGAGCATTCCCCTTCTAATAATATAGCCAGTGATTTTCATCAATTTTTGGAGAAAAATGATAATAAAGTTTTTGATAAACTGCATTTTTCAAGAAGCTTATCAAAGCTTCATAAAAGAGGCTCAATAGTTAATACTCCAGGAAGTGATACAGAATTGCCTCCACCTAGAAGAGGCTCGGTTTTTTCAATTGTTTCTCTGCCATTGACGCTGCTAAGTGGTGATACAAACCAAGCAGGTTCTGCTTCAAGAAGAAGACACTCGAAATCCAAATCATTTTCACTTTCTATGCATGAATTGACACCAAAGTTCTCAAGGTCTTCTACCTTAGGCGATGGTGAAGGAATCAGAGATTCTCACAAACGGAAGACAAATAAATTATTGCATTGGTTTAAAAAGAAACAATAGCCTAATCTCTTCATGTATTCTACTTAATAAATAATATAATTTGCAACAAACTTTTCGAATGTAATCTTGTAATCATGTGCAAAACGCACATGATGGCGAAGACAAGAAAAAAGAAAGAGTAATCAGATTAAATATTCAAACGTCACATAGAATAATGTTCTACGAATTGCCATTGGATTTTGAAGATAAACTAGAGAAGCAATTCAATGATGCTGTCAATAACAAGCACATTGAGTTCAGTGGAGATTCTGCTTCAACAACTAGAGAATCAAAAACACTCAATAATACATCGGTTGAGTTTGAACTCACTTTGTTACAATCATTGAGTCAAAGACCAGAGAAAGGAACCAAAGAAAGCAATCCTTTTGCAAAACCAGAACCAGAACTTACCGTGGTCGAAGACTTTGGTCCAGATAATGAGTTTAGGGTTGTATTCAACAAATTTCCAGTTGTACCTAAACATTTCATGATTATCACCAAAGAATTCAAATCTCAAAACACTCCGTTATCCTCCCAAGAATTGGCGGCTACATATTCAGTATTACATCGTTTGAAGAATTCTGGACGTGAATGGTTTGCTTTCTACAATAGTGGCCCAGAAAGTGGTGCATCACAACCACATAAACATATACAATTTATGACTTTACCAGAAGGCTTTTCACCTTATGCGAAGAAGATCGCTTTGGAATCTGTACCATTTATTCCTAATGTAAAGGAAGAGCCTTTACAGAGCGCAGACTTGGGCTTTGCACATTTCGTGGCTAGATTACCAGAAGACACCAATGGTTTAGAAGAAGACGATTTGACAATGTTCTTTGCATCACTTCTTCAGAGAACATTGACAGTTCTTAGAGATCATGATGCTGAACATATTTCATACAATTTCATTCTCACTACCCAATATATGATGTTGGTACCTAGATCCAAGGGCAAGTATGAGAGCTTAGGTATCAACTCATGTGGGTTTATGGGATTGATGCTATGCAAAAACCAAGAGTTACTAGAGTTAGTAAAGGAAACAGGACCTGAAAATATCTTGAAGGAATGCGGATTTCCAACTACTGCTGGACAACAAACAGATGAATACCACTATTGATCTTGTTTATAGATAGAAATATAGTCTTCTCACACTTACTGTAGTCACTCGTTTCCGTATTTGGCAGTCTACTCTCAGCCAATAGAACACGCACAAATTTTGATTTCGCACACAATTTTTCAGAACTCTTAAATCCATATACAAGTTATAGAAGAGTATCATCAATCAACCAGATTAAAATGACATCTGTTACCTCTATTGTCAAAGCTGCTGACTTCATTTTATCTAGACCAACCTTGTCTAAGATTGTCTCCCCAATCGCCAAGTCTTTCGTCGCTTATGCGGGCTACAGAGAAATGGGTTTGAAGTAAGTATTCGAATAGACTATGAAATTGTTCAAACTTATCATAGGGCATAAAGAGTCCTTAATCTTTCAATTCATCAACATTTGGGCTATTACTAACATTTAGATTCAACGATTTGATCTCTGAAGAATCCCCAGTCATGCAAAAGGCTCTCTCCAGATTACCAGAAAATGAATCATACGCCAGAAACTACAGAATCATCACTTCTCATCAATTAGCCTTATCCCACCAACTTTTACCCGCTAACAAGGCCGTCAAGCCAGAAGAAGACACCCACTACTTAATCCCATACATCTTAGAAGCCGAAAAGGAAGCATTTGAAAGGGCTGAATTAGACAACATTGAAGTTTAAGTTTGAATCACAAATATAAAAAATGTCTAGTTGCTTTTAATATCCTTATGGTTTGATACAAACACTTTGACAAATAAATATTTATGAGATATCGATACACAGGGAGACTTACATCACTCTGTTCACTGTGAATAATATTTTTATAGTAATATACAATATTAGTTTATTAGCTCTATAAAGTGTTTCTAAATATGAAATCTCTTACATTCCAATTTTGTATTTTCTCAATTGCTCTAAAGCAAGGAAAGTGACAATGGTATGAGGACCAAGTCTAATGAATGATGGTAACCAACCTCTGAACATAAAACCAACACCTTCATTTTTGACAGCATCAGATAAAATCGAGATAGCACCCCCTGATGATCCTTTAGCATTCATTATTCTAGTCTTCACGACATCTGCTGGAGAACAGACAGTAGTGGCAACTAAACCTGCGATTAATGAGGCACTGAAATGAGTCGACTTCTTGGCAGGATCCATGTGAAGTGTTTCCACTAATAATGGTTTGGCAATATCGTAAGTGACAACTTGAGATGCTGTCATCAAGACACCACGAACCAAGTTTGGAGTCAACCCTCTGAATAATGCACCGAAGTTTTCCTCCTTAACAATTCTGTACAACCCATCGAAAGCATTTCTGTAATTTCTTCTTTGTTCCACAGGTAAGGTTGAATCATTTTGCATTCTGATGTTTACAACATCTGAAGGATTTCCAACCATTCCTCCTAAACCACCGGCAATCATCGACATTGGAAGTAACACTGAAGTTGATGGCTTTGCGATTCCAGTTTTCTCAATATATGTGTCTTTCAAATATTCATATATACCAAATCTAGCAGTAGAATAAGTGGCTTGTCTTAACAATGAAGCCGTTAATCCGGAATAGATTTTGAAAAACCCTTCTTTGGTAATAATTTGGAAGACCATTGATCCCAAAGATTGACCAGGAGTTTTGGCTGTTTGTAAACGGACTTTAGCCAAATCTAATGGATGAGTGAACAAACAAGCTATCATACTTGCAGCACCACCGTACCAAAAACTATAACGTTAGTATACAACAAATAACAAATTCGATCTTCAAAAGATCAGATCAATTCACAATAATCACTTACGGATAATTCACCTTCTTGACTGAGCCCTTCTCCACTGACATCGTAGAAATTTTTTTTACTCTTTTAAAGTTTTAAGGAACCAATTTAATTTATATTGATTTTAGTGCATCGATCTTCCATACATTTTTTTCATCATTTTTACAGTTTGCATATTACAGATTTCGGAAAAATTCAATACTTTAGATGATAGACAGTAATAAACTTCATTATAGGCTTTAACTAAGTTAATATCTTAGATTAATATTACGTTCTTCAAAAAACTTGAACCTTAGATGGTGCTTTCATTCAAGTGCTATAACTTTGCTCAATCTTGACTATTGTGTCAAGTCCGGTTTTTTCCTTATCGGTGTTGCTCCCCTCTTCTTTCCGAAAATGAGGGGTACAACAGGGTATCCAACATTTAAAGAACCCCCGGGGGCCAACTCCTAATTTCATATTTCCGAATCCTTCCTCAGATATTGGGCGGCAATAATACAAAAAATATAATTACAGGGAGCATCAGCATGCAAGCGAGTTCAAAATCTTTCAATTATTACCAATAAGGCAATTTATCATTGCTAATCGCAATATGATGCTCTTACGATTCAAAGAAAGATGTATTCGGCGTTTTTAATTAGACCTTATACTTCACGAGAGAAAATTATGTGCAGTACATAGTTGGTTGCAAAAATTTGGGTACGCAAAAACCTTTCATCTACACAATGACTACATTTCACAGCATCTTATTTGATGACCCAGAAGACAAAAGCGCAATAGTCTTGGGACAAGATAATATTGTTCAGATCATCGACCGTGTCTCTAATGTCAGGAAATTTAAAATCATTTTTCAGTTGTACATTGGATTTCTTCTTGCCCAGTATATTTGCGTGTATGTTTCTGTGCCATTTGACAATATAGAAAACAGACCTGTGATCTTAATTCTTTCGAACTTTTACACCCTTTTTATGGTATGAAATATTTTTAGAACACATCGAACAATCACTAACCATAGTTTTCCTTAAATACTTGTCTTCTACCCATCTGTTCTTCATCTATCCCAACACTTACTTCCTTTAGATGCCTAATTCTTTCATCAATAACAGAACTGATAGGACTTACTATGCACTTAATATCTGTAATAATCAGTCTAAATACGGACCATATGTATTCTTACCAATATGATCAACTGAACTTGTTAACAAAAACTGAGGTCGCGAATTACATGCAAATAGTTGCAATAATCTCCCTAACACTCAACGCAATAGCGTTCTTCTTAACATTAATCAACATTCAGATGGCATCTGCAGCATTCGGCAATTTACTTAACAAGACCATTCGGTACATAGACACTCAACTGTTTCAAAACGACGTATCCGAAGAAAATTTACAGGATATTCTGCAACTCTATAGATAGTTTAGACTACATCAAATTCTATATTAATTTTAAATAACATGCAATAGTATTACTATTGGTATTACTGCAATTTCATGGTATTCTGTTATTAATCTACTGACAACACAGAAACTAACCAGGGTACTCCAAAACATAACAAACTAAAAGAGCCAACGCTAGACAAACTCTGTAGCCAAACGACCATAAATACAAATATGATTTCAAAAAATACGTAATCAAATTTACCAATATCCCAGATCTTCTACAGCGCAAGCGCAACCTACCAAAATTACTTTGAAAATTTGATTGAAATCAAACTGCTCGCTAAATGCTTTTACCATGTTCAAATCTTCTCTTTGATAACTGCAATGCATTCCATATACTCCTTTCACCTATAATACTTTTATCAAAACGTATACGAGAGTAGAAGTAATTAAAATTAAAACAGAATAGGATTCATTTAATTAATATCGAACTATTGACAACTTACCAATTAGCCCAGTTCGCTCATACTAAGTACTTCCAATTGAATACTTAAAATGTGACCTTTGGTTCGTAGAAAGTTAATCAATGAAACTTTACCAGACCTCTTATTGATCATTTTTCTCCTGTCAAAGAATGAATGATGTTAAATTTATGTCAATAATTATTTTATTTGCTCTTTTGTTTTCTATATTTTGCGAACATGGTATTGAAGCGTAAAATCAGAGATCTAACTCTATAGTGCGAAATTTAATTATAGTAGATAAACAATTGCTTCGGCATAGGTTCGAGGTTAACACAAGAATTTAATTTTATTGATATTCCTATCAGTGGAATAAATATATATGTTACTAACAATAATTTAATATACTAGGACCGCTTGTGTTTAACTTACTAATTTTAATATAGATCGAGTACATTGTGTAGGGATGCAACTATTGACCGTATATCGCAACACCTAGCCAAAGAATTACTGATTGTTGGTACTAATTTTTTGGTGGTGTATGTAGTGTTGAATAAAACTATAGATTTATAATCGGCGATCAAAGTAAGTCTACATTATAATTAATTCTACATTACAGTTCAAAAACATAAGCATATATTTGATTACTGATATTAAAATTTGATTGATCTCTAAATCAATTGCATTTTTAAGTAGATCTGATTCTAGGGTCATGGATATTCCAAGAGGTTTCAAGAATAGTAGTGTGGGAGATGGCAGAAGTATAATGCCACATACTAAACCTCCACCATAAAAAATACGTTTTATCGGTGTCAAGACCGACCGAAATATCACCACATTATCCAATTATGACTACCACACTAGGCTTACCATAAACCAATGGTTCGTATAATTTT